>DWON01000991.1:0-27246 GCA_018251015.1 Phocides pigmalion okeechobee | reverse complement strand
TTCTATTTAAGGATGGACGCGGATGCGTTCCTACTCTTGAGGACTAAGATGGTCGCCTCCAATAATATGTATCTGGCAACCACACCTCCCCAACCGAAACACAATACATGAAGAACATGTTGCTTTACGGCGGGTTATACATTTTTGAACTCTGAATTAAAACACTAGACTTCTATATGAGAGGCCAAAATCTTGCTAAATCACATTTATTTCTGCAATATAAAAAAATCTTCATTAACAATTAATTAGAGATACGGAATACTAACTCATCAGACCAAGTGTACGACCTTAAGTATAATGCAAAATTACCTACGCGTTAGAAGGAAATGGCAAGGAAATGTTAAGTTTCCTTTAAAACGATCATTAAACATTTACAATTTGAGGGCTCTGCACCTCGACAATTTCGTATTTAGGCGTAAGACGACACAATTTGGTGGGAGTGGTGCCAAAAGCCTTGCAAATATAAGAACGGTTTACTATTTTAAGTACTTTTAAAAGCTTTATTTATTTACTGAACATTTTTCTATCTAACAACCTTTTATATTAATCTAGGCATGACCCGTTTTCAAAGTGAATTAGATCGCCCTTTCGAAGCCTTTTGAATCTAAAGGTTAGGTATCTCCTTTTTTTAAGAATAGTCCTTGAAACCACTTGATATCAACTTGGCCTATGCGTGGCTTAATTTAAAAACGAGAGAGTTATATCGGAAACATACTATGTTTTGACGATAATGGTTTTACCGATTGTCACTGGATGCAACCCTTTATAAGTCCAATTACAGAATACAGGTCTGTGGCCAGAATTGGGTGATGTCTGCGTCATGATGTTGATGTAGTGGGACGTCTTAACAACTGAAGAGATGTATTTCACGCATTCAAACTGTTTGCTAAGACTACGATTGAGACTAACTATTTAACTGCTCTTCGAAGCACAGAAGCTGGCACTAATTTGACCCGAGAGGTTGACCATCCACCTTCAAAATATGGTGGACGTTGCTTGGTTATTTTTTCGATGTTTAATCCTCCCATGTGATTGTCACAATACATGGTTTATTCAAAAAGTTACACAATAAAGAAGTGTTCAAGATACAACAATTGCTTGCAATTTGTACTCATCAATTCCATTTAACAAATAACCTTAAACATCCGTTATAATTATAAAATGCAGACTATTAATCTTTTAACGCTCATTCTCTACTTTATATTTTTCTTGCAAGTGTTTATAAGAGAAAAATAAATTTATTCGGTTAAAATGTCTGCGTAATTTGTAAGTTTATATTCATAATACAAACCATGGCACTAAATTAATAAACAATTTTCGTTATTAAAGCCCTTGATACCGATAAACGTTGCGTAATCCTCAAAGAAGTACTTTTTACATCAACTGGTAGTCACGCGCAATCGGGTCATTAATTTTTCTCGGCGTGACGTTAACGATGGAAGAAATGTGCCCTATTCCGTTACTGAAAGAAAATATTTTATTCAAGGCGCCGCTTATGGGGGATTTACATGGGCCCGATTTGCGCCGTGCGGCTACCCGCGTACCAAATTGCCACACTAGCCGCACACTTTACCCCATTCACACACTTCATTAAAACCACAAGCGACTAGGTCATTATCATCGAAAATGTTGAGAAGAACAGATGTTTCAAGTTCTCGCCCAAAATAGTTAATCAATAGGCTCGAGTTGCTTGAACAGAAAAATACGTTGCCTACAACCTACAACTGAAAACTATCGTATGTATTTAGTACCGCCTTGGGCGGGTCACACCGCGCGGCAATAATTGATACCTAGTACACTTTCACGTTTGTGATTTTAGTCACCTACGACCGCCTCGCTCACTATTTACACGGTCGATTTTCTTTGTGCGATCTATCAGTGTGGCAGAAATCAACCTATGTAAATCCCGCTTTATGCTTTAAGCACCGGAAATTATTTGAATACTGTTCCGAGTGTAAGCTCAGGACGGACGTCCTTAACGCCTGAGTATTCATATCTGATATAGACAAAGGTCATTAGAGACTTGAAATGTACTAAAGCCAAAAACATGTAGATTACTAAACGAGAGGTGACTACATATACATGTACCTCAAATACTATATAAGTCCTACCTGATGTTCACTCTGTAATAATACGTTACGCTTCATCACCTAAGTTTGATCCCTTCATACTAGGTAGTATCATAGTCTTTCAACCATATTTAAAATTAAAAATTTACGCCTTTATCATTAAATACTTCAAAACAAAGTCGTTATCCTACTCTGTTTGTTTCCTCGTTTACTTCTGATCCACGTAACGGATTTTTATACGGTTCTCACTAACGGAAAGAGCAATAAACAAATAAGGATCGGTTATATAACTTAGTGCTAAAGGTGTTTTGGGAAAAACTGTTTTATATAAGAGTGTACGTAAAATGAGACCGAAAAGGCTGGTGTTGTGGTGCGAGGGGCCGTGTTATTATATAAATACATTTCTTTAGTTCAAAAATAGAAAACAAGTATGCCGTCTACGCGATGATGAGCGCCCCCCATGGACATTATAATTTTGAAGCTCATGTACGCGTGTCCATGAAATGTGTGTTTATGGCACCGTAACTGAAATGGGTGAATCGATTTGAATACAGGTTTTCTTACTGAAAGCCGGTTTAATAATCCTTAGTTACGTTTCTTTATTTTATATACTTAAATTACATTTTTTCTATCCGACCACCACCACTCTACTCATGCCCATCCCTCTTAATAACTTTTATATGCTAAAATTTTGATACCATGGGTCTCATCATTAAAATTTTCGTATTTTTTTAAATAATATACCACCCATGTATCTCACAGATAATTTGGCTTTCTAAAAGTAAAAACATTTTCAAAATCAATTAAGTACTAATTTACTTTAAACATTACAAAAAATCCAATTTTAAGTATACCGTATAATATTAATATCAGTCACTTCAATTTTACTGAATTTTAATTCAAGTTGATCACAGATTTGTTGGTGCTCCTGAAGACTAAAATTGACGATTCATTTCTATGTGGCTGGTTACCACACTTTACTACTAAAACAGTGGAATAGCTTCACGCTATAAATGGATACGGCGATGGTACCTTCCCGGCCGAATCTTACTACGAAGTTTTTAACTTTTATCTTAATTGGATCTATAGCATCAATAAGCATTTTAATTGAGGATATGTATAGTAATAAAATGTGAATTATCAAAACAAGGAATTCGATTTGGTTTGTACTCTCTACTCAACTGCTAGTCATTTTAAAGCTTGCTATAAGCCGGCCTTCTTAATACTCGAGTGATTTCGCCGATGCCGATAGCTAAGGAAACCTGTGATCGGTCCATATATAGCATTTTACAATCTTTACTTGTATATACATATGTAGATCAAAAGTTAGTCGCTATCACCTAAAATATTGTTAAAATACCGACCGTATTTTAGTGTTGTTTTAGTTTTCGTGTTTTAGTTTAATTAATATTACTTTTAGAATCCCGTTGCCAATCTTACGTAAATTATTTTCATAAAAGTAGTTTTATAAATTCCATAAGTCGTATTTAATAAAAGATTGATTATTTAGTGTAGATCTTTAGATATAAAACTTAGATTAGCCAATTTACCTTAACACATTGTGGTTTCAAAGACAAAGCAGTGTTCTCTTCAGGTGACACAAAAACTAAATAATTCTGTTTAATTTTTCCCAACGTACTACGTTTTTCATGCCTTTTACATGTATATATATAATTTCATATTCGTTTCCACCGATTGAGAACCGTCACTTTTGGGAAACACCTGACCTGAGTGGGGTTTTCCTTAGTAATGGAATCCAGTAAACTGTTATCAAAATTCGGAGAAATGCTATCAAATTAGCTGTAATGAATTGTCCAATAAAGATTATAATTGATATACAACATGAAATTGGTATTTTTACTAACATAAACGCTAACTTACGTCTATCTGTATATCAAAACTACATCGCGAATTCAACATATACTTGGAAGCGGTTTTCATGTTACATTTTTTTACTTCTTAACTGACAAATTACATTTAAATCTAAAATAATTGTGTTATTATGTGTAACAGAAGTTTTTGTGAATATACGGAATGTACAATAGTATTATTCCTCATAAAAATTCTACATAGAAGTCTGAATTATCGCTATTACATTATTGCTCCTCTGCAGAGCACGGGTCTCCTTTCAGTGTTAAAAGCATTCAATATATACGACTGACTAAGTTTGAATTGGAAGAAACGAGTCAATTCCTAATGTCGATCTCAGGTGTATTAACGATGGCAGCTGATAACTATACCAGATAGTTGAATTGAAAAGACTCGGTTATCAGACTGTGTTTTATTGTCACTACCTAAACTATAACCAATATGTTATATTATATGTTGTAGGTATATTTTAATAACATTTAAATAATAAACAAGCATACACGGTGGTCACTATCACACATGGAAATCTATCCGAAGTCAATCTTATATGCATATATTACCATTCCGACTACCTGATAGTCGCATCATATGTAAAGTAAGCGAGCTTGTTCTCCACGGAAACGTAAAAATTACCTTACGGCAGTAAGGTACAGGTAGGTCGGAATAGGTCGAAATGAACAAGTCCCACCAGTAACTACATAATTATGTAGAACTAACCTCACGCATTATTCTTTAACTTTCAGGCAAGTATATCTTAGGATTTTTCTTCCATCGTAAAAGCAAGTAATAATTAATTTGTAATATTCACGTAATTTCCAAAAATCAGACTCCCTTGTGAGAGCTCTATCTAACCAATAGGCTATCAGTACTTATTATTTTTCTTAACGTCGATGAAATAGACACGCTTCACTTTACACGCTATGCTATTATCAACCTTTTTGCTGAATAAAGATTCTGCGTAAACAAATATGCAAGTATAAATGCGGTAGAGCAAAATTAATCCCATGTTACCTCAAATATATCCCATATATTGCATATCCAATGACAAGCGTCAACACGACGTGGGAACCTAGAGTTGAATTGCGCCATGTTGTCAATTTGTTCTGTGGGTCATCTATTCAACCGTATCTTTTATAGGTCCCCAAGCTAAACTAGATACTCATAAACAATTTAGTTATTCGACAATAAAGATAATTCGCTAGCTTTCCCGAGCATGAAGTAATTCAAACAGTCAGTTTGAGTAAACAGTAATTCACTGGAGACTTTGGCAGTCGCTTTAATAAATATTAGCGAAGCCCCGGTATAAATTGATTTACACTGACATCCTTTATTTATTAGCTTTTCAAATCTTATTGTAACTATTTTGGGTGAAAACTTTGTTTGGGGATTAGACTATTGCCGTCAATTCAAATGAGAAAATTTTAACTATTTAATTTAATATACACATTTATTTAGCTCTAACCATTGCCCGCGGCGTTAATGGCGCAGAAGTCGATATTTTTTTTTATGTAATCTTTCAACCTCTATTTTCCTTTTGTTATGTTCAATCACGCTATATACAGACCTATCTGCAAAATTGGTGGTTAGTAGATTCAGAGGTATCTGCATTTATCTCTGGGTCTATCAGTACAATAAAAAAGGGTTTCGTTAGTAATTAAAATAGAGTCTGTCTATATATTCATAATAAACTGACATAAAGTTTTTTTAACGTAACAGAAATTCCTCGTAAAGAAGAAAAAGGGCCCTAGTTTTTTGACACAACAATGTACATGTGTTCTTGGTAAATTTATAAAATCAAGCGGAGCTCGAACGAATGTCTTCCAAAATATTAAAACATTTTTTTTGTAAATGTAACTCCTATCTTGGTCACATAACTCATTCATTATTCACTGTATCACTTCTGTACCAAATATTTATCTTAGACGAGCAATCATCATTGTACGATTTTTACCCTTCGTAAGATTTTATCTGTGAAAACTTATTTCGATTGGTCGATTATCCTAACATAAATATTAAAAAATATATGTGTTATCTGTATAACCTAAAGATGTTCTGTCTCAATTTTAAAATGTTATATGTTTGTACAAAAAAAGGATTAGAACATTCGTTCAACGGTCCGACTCCGGTTAATGCTGTGGTTGTAGTTTTATACATAACAGCTCAGTCAAGGGATATTACATTCCAATTTGAAATATTATTTTAAAAGAGGAACGATGTTTGGCGTAACTCCGACCAGAAGACCAATCCGTAAGTCGTCATGGCAAGCGGCATGACACTGTAACAAACATTACACATAAGGCAGATCGATCAGTTCATTACTAGGACCTGTATTGACAGGTCATAGTAATAAACGGATCGATCATGGTAATGGCTAAACTATTGAGTTTAGTCATTACCATGACCATGCAACTAACTCGAAGTATCGCTTAAAACTTTAATCAGGTATATCATTACATAGTATAATGTACGAATTCCGCGATGATATAAGTTTCAAATCATTCAACAACCTAACCCCAGTTAAGACTATAGTTGTAACTCTGCAAATTTATCGTGAACGGCCATAAAACTCACTATACGAGCTAGCTACGAGTATTTGACGCGTTGCCAATAGCCACCTTCAGAGTTTAGTTCGGGAACCTTCTAATGTGCTATTATCCGAATGACTAACCAAATAACTAGCATCGTCATGATCAGCAACTTATTACGATCTCATAGTTGGGCATGAGAAGGGTAAGCCATAGTCCATTTAGCTACCTGTGCGTAAACATCACGCACCTTTGAGAACGAGGTACAAGTTTCCGGCATGCAGGTTCAAAGCAAGAGATAATTAATTTGTAAAGCGTATATAATTTGAAAAATTGGAATAGCTTATGAGAGTTTCGAGCCTCGAACAGTTGGTGTGAAATGCCGTTATTTTACTACTAGGCTGTCACTGTTTTGAATATTGTCATATTATTTACATCATTTCATATGTGTATCGTTGTACAGTGTATTGAGGCTACCGACAAGTTAGCGCTAAAACGAATAAATAAATAAAGCTTTTTCGGGATTCCCAGGAATCGAACACTTCTGGATTTAGTGTTTCTGTCTGTGTATCATTGCGCCATGTAGATCGTCAATTTTTTTTTATACAATTACTAAGTTTCAAAAATGATGTTCAATAATTATATACGTTATCTTACAGTCTAACCAAAAACTTTTTGTAAAGCTTCGTAGTGGAGCCATTCATTATTCGTTGGTTATTAATTCGTAAATGAAATATTAAACTATTCATGTCATAAATTATATCACATTTATGTGGTTGTAATTAAGTGGTGGTAGTTTTTATAATAAAAGTTCAGCTTCCAAATAAAGAGAATATAACACAGTTAAATATATATCATTTTAAGACTAAAACCATTGCAAAAAATATACCTTTTTAGATAATGGGCGCCCACGATTAACGATGATTAGTTATAGACATTTTGAATCAGTTGTTTGGCTCGTGGTCACGGGTAAACTACGTTTATACACGTTACATAGAAAAAAGTTAATATAATTTAACACGCATTACCGCTATATCGTGTTAAATGTGTTACATAAAGGTTTTAGGCTCCAGTGCAGAGCTGAACAATGTAAAGATGATCACTTGAAAACGTACACAGCACTAACGACGTCATTATATTACTACGGACGCGTGCAGTTTTATAAGTCGTTAATCCTTCAGACGTGCATTTATTAATTCGGAAATAGTCTGCAATTTTTTTATGTGAGAAGTGTAGCAAACGAGCATGCAAACCACCTGATTAAGTAGTCGCAGCCCAGAGACATCCACGTACAACCACAAACACGACCAACATCCTATCTGTACACAAACGGTTGGAGAGGTGCGGTTGCCGGCTACACTTTAAAGCGGGGCGACCATCTTAGTCCTCAGGAGTAGCAACAGACCTGCAGCTGAATTCTAATAAGACTTCGACGCTATGGCGTTCTTTGCTGGGTCGTAATAGTAACCATTGTATGAACGCGCGCTCGTTTACATTTCATTATATAATATATAATATATATGCAAGACATTTTAGAGTATTCCTAAGCGAAAATGTAGGCATCATGTATGTTGGTAATTAACGAACAAATCTATTTTGGCGGTGTATACACAACCGATAAACTTGATTAAACCAACTGAAGTCGCACAAACTCATTCTGTAGGCAAATTTACGAGGCCGTCAAGCGTTTTACTAGTACCGCTACTGCATCAAAATCGCCTACGAGGTTTTGTACTCTACGTCCCCCACAATAAGAACGCAGTTCCATTCAACGAAACTGTGTTTAGAAAACCTGCGAGTACCATTTGAATCAGATCTTTAATAGACCTATTCTCGTTTCGGATTTTTAACACCTGTCTTATATTTACTTGTAGTTATAAATACGATGACGCGTTCCTTAATATTAGATTGGCTACACGTAAATATTCTATAAATGTATATTGAAAACATCCAATTATTTAGAACACGTAATTTGCACTGGTTTTTATTAGTATTTAGTGTATATTTTTATAACGTAAAAATAAAATAAAAATAATTAATTCCACACTGCAAGTAACAGATCAATTTATTACATAAATGTAATTAATTATAACAATTGAATTTTTGCGATTTTGTATCAATTTCATTCATTTTAAGATTTAAATGACGTATGTTATATTTACAAACTCCTCGGAATTTATTTTATTGTAATAAAGAACGTTTAGGGATTGTTTATTACAAATCAATAAATAATTACTGAAATAAGCCTTAAAATATTCGATTATTTAAAAAGGTTTTATAGGAATCACAAGTATTATATTATAAGTAGAACGAGTATAGGAGATAAAAGACAGTATTTTTAGAATAAACATTAATCGTATATGTTACTTCAAATAATATATCAATTAATCAACTCGAATGACTTAAAATTAATCATATAAATTATCTCTGCAGTAGTAAGCGATTTATCGCACTTCAATATACTAATAAAAATGTAGATATTCGGTAGCGACACTGAAGTCATTGCCTTATAACATTAGCCTTTCGAGTTATAAAAATAGTGAACGAGCAGACTATCTGATGTTAAATGGTCGCTGCAGCCTATTAGCATCCACATCCACAACCTCTAACTGTACAGTGGTTTATTGGAGATCGTACGTAAATGCATTACTACCCCTGAGAAATGAGATCGTCTGCCTTGTAAGTTGTAGCCGGTTACCCTAATATAGAATGTAAGTATAATAATACGGTGTTTTTGTAAAACACATATAGAAATTTCACATTATGTTATGATACAAACGGTCTGTTCGTGAAAAAGAAAGCGGAATAGTGTACATGACGTGGACAATAATAGGAATGAATACCCCAGGGCCAGCTGCAGTCTTATAACATGACGTTTTCCGACAGACATCGACACACTTGCCGCTTCTACATGGATTCTCATCGCTGGCTTAGTATAAAATACATTATTATTAAACATTTTTAAATCAAAACATTTTTCATGTTATTGATGTTCATCTCTCCATTGTTTATATCGCTGGATATCCAATAGCACTCTTTGAATGAACACGTATAATTAAATAAAACTTTTTGAATTACATGCTGTCCTTTTATTTTACTGTTAAAAGGGTTTATTGATTTTTTATTTAATACGGGTGGCAAACTAGCATTTTTTGTAAGGACACAAGCAAGCGAGCATGTAGGCCACCTTCGTTAAGTAGTCGCTGCAGCCCAAAGACATCCAAATACAACCTCAAACAGGACAGAAGTTGAAACTGATCTCGTACAAAGGTTTGTGTTTGTCTCAAAATGGACGCGATAACCTTACCTCTCCAACCGAAAAAACAAGAGCTTCTTTATAACTAAGAACTATAGTTCTCCCGTCTGTAGTGAAACTATAAGTATATATCTTATATATATACGAAGTAAACGCGCTTACCACGAACTTATTTACTGGTATATACAGTAAAAATAGACTAAAAACAGAACCTACTTGAAATTGATTACAAATGCATTTCTAACCAAGGTGTTCACCCTCTACACCATTGAATTTGCATCCCCCTTTAACTCTACATTGCAGGGAGTAGTATCTGCTGTAAATTAGGATCTTTATTTATCCGTCTGAAGTTGATAGAATTATTTGACACATTGTAAAGATGCCGTTTACACGCGTTCTATCTCAATCTTCAAGATTAGTAACAGTAGTAGAGTAGGAATTCCGTTCTACGTGGTGTTAGTTACACATGTTCATGAGTGGCAATACAAACCAAAGTCCGCAATTTCATCAACTCACGTTTCAGCAGCGTAGTGGCACGTTTATAGGATTGTAAATAAATAGAAAAGGCATAGTATTATCGACAAGCGTATCGCTAATTGAGTCTCAGCACTAGCGCATTCCTAGAGATTCATTCAGTTCGCGCGCCCACTATATCTACATAATAATCTGCACACTCTTAAGCGTTTGATGTGGGTGTTTACGTATTTACCAAGTACCTACTGAACACACTGTACTAGACCGCGTGATCTTGCGACGCATGCCGGATCTACCGACATCCGACATCATTTGCACTATTTGTTGTTCTCATATTTAGATTTTCTATAAATTTACTTTTAGGATATCCGTATAGATTTTCTATCAATAATTTAAATAGGTTGTATTTTATATTCATTAGGAAATGCATTTATAAATGATCCTTGCGTGGCATCTTCTCAAAATTTGAACCTTTTGTTTATTTTAACCATATTTGTTTTCGTATGTCCATGGGCGGATTTATCGCAAGTTGGACTATATGCTCATTTGTTACTACAATTTCATAATAATTATCACTATCGAAGATTTACCCCACCATGGATGTACCATCACCGTATGTTAAGTAATGTAATATACGATATAATGTGATTGTATTTGCCATTGATTGCAATCGATCGTTTCATTACATGTGAGAGAGTCTTAATAGACAATTTACTGGCAATCTGATACCTGAACGATTTTAAGATGGAACGGTTACGGTTGACATTGACATCGAATGAGACATTTATTTTAATTGCTTTGAGAATAGTATGGTTTCGAACATGTACAAGCAGTGTTTTACCGCGCGGAAATACCAGTAAACTACAGTAGGAGGTGACTTATAACCAGGAGATCAGTAGTAACGCTTACCAGGGAACTTATAATACTAATGAGCTGTAACCAATATAGTCATAACCTAACCCCACGACGAAGTTAGTAAACCTTTTCTACCATTGGGTTTTATTAAGAGCTCACAGCAATTTCTAATGCGCATTTAACCTTAATGGATACTATAAGTGTAGTCCTTTGAACCGCCATGAAGCAATTCCCATATTCGGTAAAAGACAGGGGCAGCAGATTTTTAAATTGTAGTCATTACGAGCAGTAGAAATAAGATTTCTGTTTCTATTTTAAGTTGCATAGTGCCCACAGGGTGCAGCGATCACTTCTGGTCAGATGACCGGCATTCCTGTTTGCCACTCTTCTAATAATAACAAGGGCACAACGAGACTAATTTTCCTGGAATCTCAACTTCGGATCCTCACTACGAGAGATTTATTATCAGCAATAAATACGTACCATTTTACTTGTTTTGATGGATTATGTAGTGAATTTTATAACACAATAAAAAAAAACAAAGAAATTGTGACAAATTAAGTGACACATATTTTTTTATCTTAAGATAAAAGTTTCATCTAAATCTCGACACTTAAAAGCTCGTAAAGTATCAACTTTCATCCCGACTAAGCTGGGACAACTTCAGTCCGGTCCTGAGCTTTATAAATCCGACGTTTTCTCGCACTCTTCACCAGATATTTTGCCATTGTCACCTCTCCAGAAGATTTCTGTCCATTTGTTAACGATTCTTGTGCTCGAAGAACATTCTAATAAGACCTAAAAATGATTAATAAACGCCCTTGTTCCGCGAGGTGGATTTCAGAAACCGCGGATAAGCTGGATCATTATTTTGAAAGACAACTCCTGCATAGTAGTGACACGGTACTCCGTTAATTATGAATGTGAAGTAGCAAACGAGTATACAAGTCCTAACATTATGCAATCACTGACTCCTATGATGATATGAGACGGTAATCAAATCCGCGTAGAACAGGACCACCTAAAATGAATCACAGATACGTTTCTATTTCTATATTGTGGTCGGCCCTATATTTAAGTGAGTCGATCACGACGTAGAATTGTACAGGATTTACTTTACAAGACTATGATGAAAGAGGTTTCTTCAAGAAAGTTACGCAACAGTTTGTAAAATCAAACGGACTATGATGAAGTAAAATAAGCAAAAACAACTGAATTTTGACAGCTATTTCATACTTCAAGGTTTAAAATTATTACAGTAAGTGAAATTATAGCTGCGAAACACAAAACAATATTTATGTTTACACAATTCGAAGTTTAAGATAAACGAAGTTCATTGAATAACAAAGCCGGGTGACCACAACAGAGACCCCACCTTGACCTAACATTTGACATTTAAATAAGCACTTTGAAATTCAACCCTATCCGCTCCGCAGGCGATTATCATTATCATAAACCAACAGTTTTTACAAATAGGTACGTCGGGAGGAGGGTACGACGTAGCATGTTCCATATGTAGGCAAACATGTATCTACCACATTTACATTGGTTTATTTATTCGCTTGCGAACTAAAAGAAAAACATAGCATCGTTTGTTTTGTACTCACAGCGATAAGGATTAACAAGAGAAATGTGTGCGTAATAACTTTGGGCAGTCCCGTTTTTCCTGTTTCTATCACCTGATTCCATGTAAGTTAGAACTAAAGACACCGAAGTTTTGGAAATTGAATACGCAGAAACTTTCTGTGTGCGCATAACTTGTACATTTTACACAATATACTCATAAGTTATGTAATTAACGTAACATATGTGTAAGGACGTAGAGGACCCACGGTAAGTGGACGCCAGTGAAACAAATCTGTGTATATTTATAAAAGAGGAAGGTGACTGACAGACCTAAAGATCAACGTCCATCTGAAACCTTTGAATCTAGAATCCTGAAATTTTGAAGATAGATTCTTTATATAGTGTGAGAAGTAACAAATGAATTTGGAGATTTCATTCTAAAGGCATAACATAAAAGATGAAATTTGTATGACTATTTTATTTCCTTTTATGGATATATTCACATAAGGTAAAAATAGACCCGCATGATTTAATGAAATTATATTGGAATATTGACTTTCTTTAAAAGAAGAGACCCTTGCGAAGTCCATCAACGATATGTTTACCATTTGGCTGGTCACTGCCAATTTTTGGGTCAGACATCCGTGTGACGGTTTCTCAGAAAATGACCTATTTTTTAATAAATTCTTATAGCATTTCTATATAAACAACATCATCGTCATTTTAGTGTCTCTAGTCAACACAGAGGCCCTTAGGTTTTGTCCCATAAACTTTTTTAAAAAATGAATTACGATAACTTTGCGTTACGTATTCGTCAAATGGCTCGCTTACTTACGAAACGATCATTTTTGTCCTCAAGAGTACTAACGTATCTGTAATCACCTTCAGGTAATTGTTTTACATGAAACGTTGATTACACGTTTCTTTGTTACTTGACATATATAAAAAAGACTGAGAGGATGTGATGCCTTGTTGTATTGTACCAGTGGAATAGCAAATAAAACAGATATATGAATATTTGAATAGAAAAAGAATAATGTTGATGGTTATATTTACCTAATTGTTCTAATGTTTCATCTAGAGAGCTCTACACAATTTTGCCTACAATGTTCCAGAAATATCAGAAGATGAGATCTAAAATTGTAATTCGCCGCTGGGCAAGCCAGCCTGCCCTCGTTTGATTAATGAAATTGTGCCTTTCGCGTCGGCAAGAGTAATCAAAGACAATTAAAAAGTTAAGCAGCATATTCCGTCATAAGTAGAAACTAAAACAGATGCAGTTGATTAGACTAAAACAGTACCACATAAAAGTAAAGCTTATATTGGAAGAATCTGTTAAGTACCATACGATTAAGTTTCTTAAGATAGTCTTGGGAAAATGTCTGCTTGATATTTAGATAGTCAAATAAAATCATAACAGCTAATAACTTTTCGTATGGATAATTTCAATTAGCGTCGACAGTCAGAATTACAGTTACATTGATTAATATGTAAAGAACAAATAAATATGAAAGTAAATTTTTAACACAAGTTATAGACATTGCTAAAGGTTTTATCCTTTATTCTTATATAATTCTCCGGTCCTTTAGTTGACCTAACTTGAACTAAGGACTCCGGAAGTTTAATAGATGAAGACCGCTTCAGATATCTACTTAGCGTGCACTTAGCGTCTATCTCTACTTTGACAAATTTTATTAAATATTTTGCTTTGTCACCATCCTATGAAATAGAAGCGACTACTTAAGTGCTTAAACAAGCGAGAATTTCATAAAGTAGTTCCGAGCTTACAGCTACGTAAGTTCCTTTTGTTTCGCTCCATTTTCTACTCATCTGATTACAAGTGAAGTAACTTGGCTTGTGTCGTAGTGTACACAAGATGCAGTCGAAAATTGTATTGTATCTTTACTCTTGCATGTTGGGCTCTGGTTTCCTTTCGAAATGTTAAAGCCTGGTTTCATTACTAGTCACCAAATCTCGTAAATAATTAATAGTATTGTAATAAAGTTCTTTCATTTTCGGAAACATTGTAACAATCTGCCAGATATTTATGTATATTGTCTTGTAAAGCTTTCTTTCTTTTTTAAATATTAAAATAGAAATAATTTAAATAGTAAAAGAAAATCAAATAAAAATCTAATAATCAAAATAATAAAATAATAAAATAATAGTAACGGGATGTATAAACAAGGGTATAACAATATGTAATGGGTACACAATAATAATGATGATGATAGGTGGTATAATGAAGTGTGATTCGACAACCGAGGCACTACCACCATAAATAATTCTACTTCTATATATATGAAGAATTTGGAACAACGAATAAGTTGAGTATATGCACATAGGTGGCAATCACCTATTAACAAGCGGACTGCAAGCTCGTTCGTTTTTCTATAAAATAAAATACACTATTAAGAGCATAATAAGGGTAAATAATGTTAAGTCATTAAAATGAAGATGTGATAATGACATTGATTGTAGTAATTACAAACGGCTCCACAATTATTCTAATATAAATAATTCTCGGCATTTCTATTAGCCTTACAAAGGCTGTGCTCTGAATAACATATTCTTACCATGACAGAAGCTTGAGTAGCCTTCATGTTAACAATGTCATTAAAGTTAACATGTTTTATTGAGAATACAAATTATTCATGTTTGTATTATGTAAATTGTATTCATTAATTTTATTTCAGTTAATTTTTTTTCTTGTGTAATTGAGTCCATACGAACCTCAATGATATTATTAATTCTCTTGAATGAATAGAGGATTTCAATTCCAATTATTTCATACTTACTGTTGCAGATGATAATTATTAGTTACTGTAACTAATGAGAAAAGAGTACAAGTAAAACGATAGACATTAAAAATTGCAAACCATATCTAAAGTGACAAAATAAATCCAAATGATGAGTCTTCCACCGCGGTTCGTTGACCGCAGTGGTTATTTTATAAAATTGAAATAGCACACGAGCATGCTGCCCACTTTTAAGTAAGCAGTCATTGTCGCCCATGGACATTTGTAATCATCTCCATACAGAAAAAAGTCCCAGCTAAGGTAGTTCACGGATGTGTCGCTACTTTTAAGGACCAATTGTCGTTTTAGATGAATAGTGTCCAAAATAATATTTACAAGAAATATGATGTTGAAGATAATGAACTTGTGGTTACATTCATTCAGATTCATCTATTCAAACTATTTTAAACATGACCTGAGGGTAATTACTAGGCACTTCAGGAGGAAATAAGTCACTTTTTTCAGATGGTATTGAAATTCTTTACATAATGAAAATGGATGCTAATATATGTTATTATTCATCAAATACTGTCCCCTAGACTATCAACTAGTGGCCAGTTGTATTACTAATGACTAACTATTTATGAATTTTCCTCTAAGTGCCAAGCTTTTATAAATTCTGACAAAAATAATCACAAAAATGGCAATCGTTCTTTTTCGTTTCTTTTAAAATTAGATTGCAAGCTCAAATAATGTTCATCATTTAGAAATATAACCGCAAAGGACTTTTCAATTAGTTTCCATTAGGTCTTGAGAACTTAAACGATTGACGTAAAAGTATTTTAAAATAAAACACGACGTTAGTATACCTGATTGTTAGTGCGATAGAATTTTAAATATTCTTAAAAAATCGCAATCTCAAACGTGTTTCATGTATATTCGCAATATCTTTTAGTAAAAATATGTTACAGGAAGCCTACATACGAATCTATTTGCACTGTTGGTACAAAATGGTTTCCAATAAAATGTACTTCGGCTACATTTATATGGTTACACTCTTTCACTGCCGGCACAATCAAATTATAACTTCGCGATCTAAATTATAATATAATAATTATAATAATTTACTTGTTTACGATAGCAAGAATAGGACAGTTTGATCGCGGAGCGGTCGCCCTCACTATCCACCGTGAAGCAAATCTTGTTTCGATTGGAAAGGTGCGATTGCAGAGTACCTAAGGATTAGCAAAAAATCTACTTAAGAGTTCAGATAGGATTTCAGTCCTGTTTAAGGTTGTGCATGTATGGATATGTTCATAGACTACAACAAGCATTTAACATAAGGTGTCTCGTTTGCTACTTGTTAACATAAAAAATTAATTCAGTAATGTGTAAAAATAATCTATTCAACCTAACAGAGAAACTTATTAGATTTATACGATTTTAAACTGATATTATCGCGGAATTCATACATTATGCAATATAACGGGTACTTACGATTAACGATTTTTGATTTTTAATTGCCGATATTTCGAACCAGTTGCATGGCTCGTGGTCTGCAATCGGCATATCGGCAATTAAAAATCAAAAATCGTTAATCGTGAGTACCCGTTATGTAACATAATTTATTAGATTTATTTCCGTCTGTAGATATCTGTCGTCGATAAAAACGCATGTGTATAAACGTACCCAAGCAATAAAAGGATAGGGCGATTGATCGACATGTTTATGTGTTGTTAGAAGTGAACAAGCTTCTGCTTTTTGTTATTTTTTGATATGAAAATATTTTAGGATTGTTTATTTTTAACCGCTGAGTGAAATGTGTCTGGATTATATAAGAGCTATTTCACTTTTAAAGATTTATTACAATTAAAATTTTCTAACGTATTATTAGAATTTATACAGGAACATATATTAGAACATACCCAGATATATTTTTTTCACCGATCTGTCTTCCTATTCGACAACAAATAACATATAGACAAGTTACTGTATCTCCATCTAAACTTTCAATAATTAATTAAGGCCGAACATAGTATAATAATTTGTGAAAAAATATTATTAATTCATGTAGATCATAAAGCTGGTTGTTGTCTGTACCTAGTCTTTATTACTTATTAATGTAATAAAATCCATAGTAATAATTGTTAGAATTTTTGTTTGACTATGTATTTGCGAGCCCTAATCTGAGATTACCACCGGCCTAATTTAAGTGCGGTTTTTTTAAATAGATGTTTCGCATCAAAAATGACGTTAATATGACCGATATTCACTGACTCGATTCGGTTTTATCTGCAAAGAGCTCAAAAGTAAATATACGAGAGTGACATATAGGTAGAGCGTGTGATACGACGTAAAACCGGATACCCACTTTCACCGACTAACGAACGGCTGGCGAAAATCTGCTGATTAAAAGCAGTAGTCAGCGAGAATTTAAGCTGTACATTGATTGGACAGGCTAGAATGAACGTGTCATATGATGACGCATATTAATGCTTAAAGCAGTATAGTCAGATCCATTTGACTGATAATGTATTTTATTATATTATAATTTATGAAGTTCAAGTGAAAAACAACAACGCATACCATCAGATGACAAGTGACCAAATTGTCTAACTTCGTATAGAACAGAGATTAATGATAAGACAATTAGGCTTAATTAGTAAGGTGATGATCAAATTCAGGATCACTTTGAGACTCAAGAAGACTAATATGGTAACCATATATGCTAGATACATATAGTATAAGAATATAGAGACTAGAGAAAACAGAGCACACATTGAAATATCGGGGGCGCTTCGGGCATCACAAGCGATACTGCATGGATTTAACCAAATATATAGTTAGCTACTTATTCAGTTAAACAATTACGGCAATCTAGTGTTACAATCATAATAGCAATTATATCGCCAAATGACAATAGAAAGTGCTAGGACAGTCTATTGAAATAGAGAGCGGTCCGTGTACCGCGACGCATCCGAATATAATGCGTCACCAGCTAGAACTACAATCCCTTTTTATAATAAGGTCAGGTAAAACGAAATAGGCAAGTGGGGCGATCAGGTGATGTCGTCCGATTCGATGACAATATTATTTTCCAATCTACCTTATTCTTGAGAGCGACAACAATATCATATAATTTATTGCATTTGTGTCTTGCCAACATATCATAAAATGAAGGTTAAATTTATCTAATCGTTAATCGTATGAGAATGTGAAGAGTTAGGCTACACGTTGACCAAGTGCAGATTGATAAACATCTCACATTTTTGAGAACATTTGGAGATCTCTCCGGCGCACAGGTTTCTTAACGATGTTCCTTGTGGCTGTTAACGCAATTGATAAAACTAATTTGTAATACGTACACAACTATTAAAATTCAGACATGCGTGCTAGGTATTCAAACCCCGAAATCTCCGTATTGTAATCTTGCCATTAAATTATAATTACCTCTGTTTTGATATTTTAACATATTATTATAGCTACGTGTTCCGTGTGTAGTGACCTTTAATATTGATATCGGTGCGCTAACAGATTCAGTAGTTCAATTCAGACGACGTTGATCGACGACGCTGATCCATCATATCCCCGCACTGGTTATCTACCTGCGAGCCTCGCGCAAATTGCTATTGTTTCTCGCTAATAACTGGAATGGATTCATTTTTACATTGTTTTGTATACAACAACGCTTTGATAAGCAATGGTTTGCACTTGTTGCTTTTTGATTTGTAGAGTGTGATAAGCCAAATGTCATTATAGATAAATTACAGTTCCACTGCTAAGCTCGGCTCTTCTCTTAAGATGATAAGGGGCAAGCCACAGTCCACTATTCTAGTGAAGTGCGGATTGATCGAATTCTCAGGCATTCAAGTTTCCTCGGGATTTTTTCTTCATCGTTAAAGCAAATGATAATAATATCTAATAAGCTTTTTACGCAGCCATTGCTGCTTGAACATTCTAAGACACTTATAAATATAGACTTATCCGTTACATTGATAGATAAGAGAATCTATCTATCCTGTTCAGTAGCGGTAATTACTGTGTATATGTTATTTCTAAAATCACAAATTTAATTTACGGAGCAATTTACGCTTGCGTGAGCTACCTACGTGTCCATATGATGTTATACTAATCTCATCGTGGAATTTATAGATTTTACTATGTTTCGGGCACTTGCGAATTAACGATTTTTGATTGCCCACGTGGCCGAGAAGTAATGTGTGATGAAAAATAATATTTTTATTCATATTTTTTGACGTTGGAATTCCGGTACATAAATTTAATTGCATATTATGCAAATTTCAATCGTAACAAAAATAAATAATAATAAAATGTATTCTAAACGTCTCTACCCACACATATTACATTTTTTTACGTTCAAATACTTTACGTTCAAACTCGCCCGTTGTATATTACAGATACGTGAGATAATATAAGATGAAAGAAATATAATAATAATTTCTCATATTTGGTTTGCTTTTGATGTTCGGAGCATGGCTGTTTGTTGAAACATAATACAATTTAATTCTTATTTGGACTTAAAATTATTTCATTGCTAAAAAGTATTTCGGCAATAAACAACATTAAAGCTAATTGTAGTAAATAATATACATGCCTCGAGGTTTGCCGAGGTACTAAGATCCCCAGGTGTATACGCGAGTGAAATTAATTAATTTCATCTAAGTCGCGGGTAATTAGGTAAGCAAATGTTTTATACGCAGCCCTAACGGGGTTTTGTATACAGCCCTTGTAGTGCTCGTTATTACCTTGTTCCTCGGGGCCGAAATGGTTCGTGACCAATTGTTTCGATACCCCCATACATTATAAATACTAATGTTAACTTTTGGCTTTGCCCGTGAAATATAACCACATAATGAGAAGGCTATCTTGCCTATAATAAATATTGGGTATTGCTCATTGATGCACCGTACATAGCCTATAACAAGACTAGAGGTCTGGTAATCTATATTGTGGGAGATTAAAGTAGTTCTCGGTCAGACCAGTTTTCAATATGAGATAGCCTGGTTGGAGGGCGACCTATACTTCTTTTGTCTTGACGTGTTCACTATTTGAGAGGCTATCTTCGTGTATCAAGTTATTAGAATAAAATTAACACAGGTACATGATTCCCAGGATGCATTGCGCGGCCGTCGCTGCGCGTCGCTCCGCTCGGCTGCTACAGCGCGTGCGGACGACTCGGGACGCAGCACCCCCAATGCGGTGCAGCGCGCTTCCCCCTCGTCTGCCGAAACACCGGCCCCTAAGAAATCCAATTGGGAAGTCATCGAACACTTCTCCTCTAACCGGACTAAGAAGAGCCCCACTTCGGTACGTATAAAATCTTACTACATTTTATTTAGTTAGAAATCCGTTGTTTGATGCCAGAAGAGTAATAAAGTAGTAAAATATACTGATGTTAAGTAGTCGCTGTAGCTCATTGATGTACAATCTCAAACAGGACTGAAGTCCTACTTGAGTCATGTATGTATATATATATATATATATATGTGTGTGTGTGTGTGTGTGTGTGTGTATGTTGTAACTCCTGACGACTAAATTGGTCTCCACGCTTATAATTATAGCCGGTATGCCCAATCCCAACTCCACCAACCAAGCCAACTGCCCAATCCCACCAACTCACAAGAGATGCGTCACGGCGGATTATAATACATACCCGGTCGAACCACAGTTCCATTAGCAGGCACAATGTAAAGAGAACCATGCTACGATAAGGTAATCTCAAAATTTGAATTTAACTTCCTTTATTTTAAAGCAATTATTCTTCTATCGGATGTACGCTAAATAAGTGTTTAAGTATTATAAAGTACATTTCGTGTAAATTCACTAAGTTTCCAAGCTGAAATATTCAAGCAGAAATGGTATACCAATTACGTTAATATACGTTAATTTTCTCATTAAAATAAGCAACATATTATTACATTCAGTAGTCAATGGCGTCTAATTTTGCCGGTTGAATCTACTAAAAGTTGTTTTTCTCTATTTACTTACCACATTTTCTCGCTTCAAAGGGGATCGGTCCCGGAGGGAGCCATTCAGTGTTGTCGCCTCGGGCGCTAACCGTACACCGACCATAGAGATCAGAACAATACTACTTGGTAAAATTAAAAATTATTCAAGTAAAATGTATTGCAAAATTTCTATTCTCATCATTATATTTTTTCCTTACAATACGGCTACAACTCTCGCTAGCTTACTTCTAAATTAATTAAAGGGAAAAGGTAAGGAGTTATTTATAGAAGGAAAAGGGACGAATATATTAATACGATCTCTCTTTTATTATTATGTACGCTCGGAATGGATTTCACAAAAGTAAATCATATTTTCCTCTTGCAAACAATACAACAAAAGATTTCGTACAATCTCTAGTAACCTTAAATTAGTATATATAAGGGTACGTATATTGTACACAGCCCTGTTTATTTTCAACATTACAAGTTCTAATTAGTACTAATTATTTATCTATTACTACGCATAGCCTTTGCTTAACTTTAAAAACTTAAATAAGTTTGGGCGCGGTCAGGAGTTGGGTGAGGAATCGCAAATGGAAATCCTCATGCGTGCTTCTGTGCTTTAGAATCCAGTTGAAACCAGGGCTGTCCCAGCTTCTCTAGAAAATTGAAAGTGGTCAAACCTTGAAAATTTTAAAAGTATCCAAGAGATACGTTGATTATTGCCTTGTTTATTTCCCAGTCTATATTGGATCAGCGCTGCGGAGTATATTCTGGAACTCCTACCTTAGTTGTGCAAAGAAACCCATAGTCTGAATACGGTTTGACTAGGAAACTACCATCGCCTCATCCATTTATAGCTAACATGAAGCTTACTTTTCTGGTTAAACTGATCACTTTTCAGTAGAAAAGGGTTGTGGTCGGTTCACTTTCAAGTGGCACAATAGCAAGTAGACTACTGAAGTAATACAACATACAACTGAACTAGTAATACAAGTAATAAAGTAATATAGAAACCATTTCTTTGCCCAATACGCATATCAGCAAGTTATCCGGGCACAATTATATATACACTATACTTTAAAAACTGAATCGTCTAATAAAATTTATAAAATAGATTGTGACTTACAATATTTTACGTGCAAATATCTTTACAAAAGAGTAGACTATATCAAATACAATTAAATTTCGACATATGACACTGGAAAGTATTCCCACAATTGAACGTTCTTTGTAGCGGAAACTTTTCTGGTCGAAGCTCGCATGCACTAACTCGATCAGCGGATAATCTCTTTACCCGCTACACTGCGACGTACGCCAGCTTTCGGCCAGATCTCTGTTTATTTTTTCCTTTTTAGCGGCAACCGGATTCAGGCCGTAATTAAAAAATTGCCGCAAATTCGAAACATTTCCTAAAATATCACTGGCTGCTCTCTTTACGTTATGACTACATGGTAAACGTCACTCTGGATTCGATACCAACATGAAATTTGGAATGTATGAATTGATATGAACACATGACTTAATGAACACTTGACTTGACATGCAGGCCACCTGTTAAGTGGTTACTATAGCCCATAGACAACCACGTCCAATCTCAAATAGTACAGAAGTTTTATGGAAGAATGGCGGAGGCATTGCTATTCTTGAGTACTAAGATGATCGCCTCCAATAATGTGTATCCGGCAACCACACCCCCCAACCGAAACACAATATATGAAGAACATGTTGCTTTACGACGGTTATGCCGTAAAGCAACATGTTTTCGTGTATTGTGGTGCCGTCCCGGGCGAGCTCTAACGGCTCTACCACCTTTAAATATATTATAACTGAAATAATAAATAGTATGGTTATAAGATAAATAATTTGACAAAATATTTTTTTATTTACGTTTTGATTGCCGCATGGATGAATATCTTTCGATAATATTTTTCTTGAGAATGAGGCCAATTGAATTAAAAGAAACCCAAATGTAAAAAAAAAAACTTTTCAAACGAGTCATTTTTTGCTCCAAATTACTTTTAAACTTTTCCTACTCAATGGGCTTAGGAGAAAAATAAACATTTTTCATTTTTACAACATTGTGCCTAAAATCTACCATTTTTAGTTCTTATCCTTTTAATATTTTTAATACTTCCATTACAATGAATATAACGATGTACAACTTGTAAAAATGGGTAATCCTTTCAGAGGTTACGAGAGAATATAAAATAGCCATATTCATAACATTATGACTGTTGGTAGTAATAGGGTTCGACCGAAGAATAACGATACGAACACCCTTATAATATGCTTTTGTGTTTCGGTTGAAAAGGTGTAATTGCCAACTGCACTTACAAGAGGGGCGACCATTTTAGTTCTCAGGAAAAGTAACACACATACGACCTCAGACAGCATTATAGGCCTATTACGGGTTTTATATGAATGCCCATGGACTGCAGCAAGTACTTAACACCGGGTACCCTGTAAGCTCGTTTATCTCTCTTTTCATATAAAAACATACACACTGGTCAAACACTTAACTCCTATTGAGCTTCACCATAGTATTTAAAACAGGTGTCTTGATACAGATAATATATTGTAAGAAATTTAAAAAAACAATATAAAATTGAAAATAATTCAAAACTTGAACCATCTCCTGACGATTGTCTATTTTAAAACTATGACGATATACGTCTTAATGTGGTGCCTAGTTCAAAGTAGGCAATTTTCTGAACTCTTATTTTCCGGTAGTTACGTCATGAACTTAAGTAAAAGCTATTTGACTCTCGTCGTTATCAAAGCATGTATGAACGTGCGCATGTACTCAGTCCCAATCTCGCGAGAAAATATTTTCTTTTACTGAAACCTTTGTACGAGTTCGGTGAGAATAAACGCGATACCCAACGGAACGCGTTATGTAGTTACGTGAACATGAATATTTTAATTCTCAATAATGCCGTCCTGGAGTTTCACATACGTTTTGATAATAAAACCCATATTGATCGTCATCTTCACACGCCTGATCGTATGTAAAAGAAATATGGGAGCCTGTGAACACTTTGTTGATCCTAGACTTAGTGTGATAAATATACCTCCTTTGAATTGCATAGATTATACTGTTGTAAGTAATACTTGTATTTGAAGATAATAATACCCAGTTTCTAAATGCTATAAATAGTAGTTAGAAATTTCCATTAAAAATAGCAATACGACTTAAAAAAAAATACTCTGAGCCTTTGAATCCCGCATGGAATTTGGCCACTAAGGGTTACCCGTCCAACACTAAACATGCTTTATGTTGCTAATCTTTGTTATATACACAAGCAGAGGACTATGAGATTGACATATTTTGTACAGATACGCACGTATCATTGAATCATATAACATGTTCCTTCTTTTCATTGCAGCTGATATGGCATCTTGTCACTGCCCATAGATAGAACCCACTTCGACTTCCACCTATCTAAGACCACTTGATTGACGAGGGTAGGCTGTTGTTACCTACAAATCAATAAGTGACAACGCGTATACGACACAAAGAATCTTGCGTTTGTAAAGCTAAACTTCTTTAGATGCGTGAAGGAAAAAAGAGAGAAATTTTCACATACGAATCTATATGTTCACACGAAAGCAACAGGATAAAACGTCATTATTCCCGTCATACGTCACGCGGCACGGCGAGCAGTTATTAAAATAGAATAATTATAAATAAAATAATTACAGGGATATACGCCCACATACGTTAAATAACTATCTATAAATCTCCGCAAATACAACCTAGGTATCTAAATTAGTAGTATGTGGTTTACTAAAATACTAAGATAAGTATAATTACATAATATATAATATATCTTTATATATAAATATCGGATACGAGACCAGCTAATCCGATTGGTCGTTTCGATAATTCGGTACACGGGACAGACATCTTAAGGTAGGTCTAACACTTGACCGAACTTGCATCCCTCTTGATCTGGATTTTGATAACCGCAATTTAATCATGAGGAAACAATGATAACATTCCCTGTCAGTGACTTAGATGACATTCGTTGCAGAAAGCCACCAACTTACTTAATCCGGCTTAGCTGCCAGGTATCACATACTCGAAACTGGACTGACACAGGACTTTGAATGTAAGCAGTCAATACGACATCAATAGTTATATACGACATTATGTTATGGCATGAAATGACATTTCTTCCATTGTTTTTTCTCCTTAACATGAACACCTTGCGGAGCGGTAGTAATATATTCCCCAAACCGCTATTGATAATAATTGCTTCGCACAACAAAATAGGATGAATAAATAATGATATGTTTGCTATACAGTTAGAGTCAGCGTAATGTTGTAATTATGATTAACATAATTATGCCATGTTTCATTTCCTTATTCAATTTCATTTCATTGTTCATTTAATTCAATAAAGCAGATGCATTTTGAATAAAATTCATTTATATTCATAGATATATATAAAATTAGGCCGCGGTTTTCATCGCATGGTCCATGATTTATTAACATACAAAAGAACAGACTTGATTATGACAGACGTCGATATAACCACTACCCCCATTTCTAGTATAAAGTATTTTTCGTTTCCGTAGAAAGTACTTATCATGCCAATGACTCTTATATGTCACAACAGCGGACGTGTGAGTTGAGTTCCAGTTCGCGACCTCAGCAGTCGGTCATGAATGTTATGACCGAACTCGACGCTGGATTGACGAGGGTGACCTTTCACTAGTCTACTTGAACAATAGATGTCCTACACAAACAGACCTATTTTTATGATAGTAATCGCATTATAGAGATAGTGAAAGTAAAGAGGAAAAGGTAAATATGAATTTACTAAAAATATATTGGGCCGAATAATGTATCGGTTAAAAAAAAATAAAAATTATTTTAGAGCCTACATTACGATGAGACAACTTTACTTTACTTTACTTTAATTTTATTTTACTTTATTTTTATTTACTTAAATACAACGGAATTTGAAAAGTACAAACTGAAATTTTGCTGACGTGTCGGTTAAATAAATCTGGTTCTTATGTCGCGCAGAGTATTGTGATTACTATTCAGCGTGGGTTAATAATGCGACAAATTTTTGGTATCGTGTCTCAAGGGCACAGAGTCTTTAGATTGTTAAAGTTAGGCGTTTATTATAATTCATTTTAAATATTAATTATTACGTACAAGTTACTTTATCCATTTTAAAAATATTATCAGTCTGTATGGTAGGAGATTATTACTCAAAGATTGAAAACTTTACAGGTGTAAATATTGGATGATTGCGTCGAAAATGTAAATTGGCACCTCGAGGGCGGTTCTTGTTTTTCATTTCGTTACGTTAAGATATAAAATAAGAACACTAAAACCAGGTAAATAAAAAGTGGCACAATAGGAACCCACAATATAAATGAACATCAAACACAGAAAGCGAACGTTTCCTTACTATATTTTCTATTGTTCTTATCGACAAAGCGGTCAGTGCAATAATAGTTATAACAAGAGCCAGAGTAGTCTTGGTAAATCACTTGCGCCACCATAGAAGAACAAAGGACTTAGAATTAATATTCTAAAATGCGAAACCTTAAGGTTTCGTGTGACAAGGATCTCTGGTTATTGCATCGCAATGAATGCTCGTGTTTTCTGCCTATAATTTTAAACTTTACAAATGATTTATTTATTTATATATAACGTTCCACTGTAGGGTACGAGTTTCTTGCCACTATTGAGGAAATTCGGCTGTAGCTCCACTACGTCACTCATGATAACGTGATTAAATCAACTACTTATTATTATTTTTTATTGCGAAAGAGTAAGAAACGGGCATGCAGGCCACCTAATGCGAAGTGGTCACTGAAGCGCGGATGGACGCGGATGCGTTCCTACTCTTGAGGACTAAGACGGTCGCCTCCAATAATGTGTATCCGGCAACCACACCT
>DWON01000990.1:0-27253 GCA_018251015.1 Phocides pigmalion okeechobee | reverse complement strand
AGGGTCTCTTATACTTCTTTTTTTTATCCGTTCATTTTATAGGATTAAAATCTCCTTGTTTCTTTGAGTATTTTACCTTGCGTTGCGCTCGTAATTATTCTATAATATTCATTAAAATTTAATATAATCCATATATAACTCAAGATTTATGAAACAGGAAAATTGATTTGGATATAAATTCGATGCAAATGAACAACATAATAATAACTGTTTATATCGAACATCACATTACAGTATCTAAAACAGTTAAAGGAAAATCAATCATTGTTCCTAAACTCATCAAATGAAAAAAGTAAATTAGAAATGAATCTGTATCTAAACTAAAGTAAAAAAAAGTTGTATGTATAACAAAAAATACATGAAATTATAATAATATTGTGTTGCATTGAAGATTTAATATAAGTTATTGATCATCATATAGTTGTAATTAAGCTTACAAGTATAATAACAAACTCCAATATATAGGAGAAAGTATACTCTATAATTTTAATTACATTTTTTATATTTAACAATAAGACTGCTTATTGATACATATATACGCATTATATATTTATGTACTTAAGAATAGAAAATAAATAAAAAGTTAAAGCAAATCAAATGTATGTGTCTTATATTAATTAAAGTTTAAAAATACAAGGATACTCTTAAACTGTTCATTTAACAGTAATCGACTATTATATTAATTACTTTTACGAAAATACTATAATGTAATATATTTCGTCGTGGCCCGTTAACATATGTACATTAACTTACCTCCACTTATCTAAACCTTGAGAATATATTACAAGATAATTAAGTTATGAATGCAAAAATTCAAATATAGGCTCACCCTCAACCTCTGGTCACCCACGGTCCACACGCGGCTCGCGAAGTCATTGGAAGCGCCCACGATATAAGCGCCCGTAGAGTCGAAGTCCACCGACATCACGCCCGCGTTTGAACCCACAAGAGCGCCTCTATTTTCTACTGTACCTACAGTAAATACGTCCGATTATTTCTACTACTATAGAAAAATATTTATTTATGTACGACATGGATTCCCATAATATAACATTAACACTTTCCCTGCGGCTGCAACACTGCTGTGTAATTCTGGTCGCGACGCGCTTGCGGCAACTACATACCTGTGTTGTACGGACAAATTTGTATGGACTACGAGCGAACAAAGTGCTGTTTTTACGTCGGCGCTACTAAACTGGGGGCGAACTTTACGTCTGTGTATTCGTAGATGATACACAGATGCTAAAAATACAATATTTCAATAATTTGTCGGCGTATCTTCAGTCTGATTAAATGATCTCCAGTTAAGGCCGCCTCCTGCAGTACTGACCCGATCATATATATCCGAACCGCAGTCAAAGTATTAATACAAAAGTGGTATTTTTTTTTTATTATGAGAGAGTAAGAAACGGGCTTGCAGGCCACCTGATGTTAAGTGGTCACTGCAGCCAATGGACAACCACGTCCAATCTCAAATTTAACAAAAATTCTATTTAAGGATGGACGCGGATGCGTTCCTACTCTTTAGGACTAAGATGGTCGCCTCCAATAGTGTGTATCCCGCAACCACACCCCCCCAACCGAAACACAATACATGAAGAACATGTTGCTTAACCGCGGGTTATGTGGGTGGTGGTGGTGCCGCCCCGGGCGAGCTCTAACGGCTCTACCACCTTTTAAATGTAGTATTTGTAGTGTGCGTGTAATAATACGTGTAGTGTAATAATGTCAGTTATGATTTTTTTTTATATGCTCAAACGTGGTAACTATGCAAATCATAAGCGATTAAAGTGTTGCTTGTCCTATGCTTTATAACAATATTTATAGACCAGGATAATTTATGGTAAGCTCATTAGAAAAAATGGTGTTTTGGAAACATTTAAAAAGATGATGATGAACATGATGGTTTCAAAAGATCGTGGTAACGACTCAGACATCTTCTAAGAAGGGCAAATACTCTAATCAAGTCTTATCCAATATTTTACTTATTATGTGGTTATAACATGAAGCTGGATATGAGACCGGGACATGCGAGAAGATGACAGAGTCGGCAAGAAAAACAACGGAATTCATCTTTCATTTTTGGAGTTTTCTCCGAGCCTGACTATCGTTCTAGAGTTGCGTATTGGTTTTCATTGACATAAATATTTCAGTAACCTTGTTTACATTATATTCACTGTTACTTTGTAGAATCCTTGATTAATAGTTCTGCGAAATCGAACATGAAAATATATCGGAGGAATTTCAACGCGGTTTACGACATGCAATCGAAGATTTATATTTGCACGGAGCAAGGGGTATAAAATTTTACCTTCACATCAACATAATCTCCGCTGTATTAATGGAATTGCTATGTTAATAAAATTTTGTGATGTGTTATGGAGATACTAGGTTAAGAGTAAGGGGATGCAGTTTTCTCGATGTAAAATGACTATATTGGTCAACGCAGTTAAAGGTGAGACAATTATATTTCGACCGGGGACGTACTGTTAGACAGCACCGTTTTTTAGTTAAAAAAAACTATTTAATGGGAACCGACTTATTTATTTTTAAATCGCCGCCCTCATAATCCGTCGTAAAGCTTTACTTGTGTTTCGGTTAGAGAGGTGCGGTTGCTGGCTACATTTTGAAGCGAGGGGACCATCTTAGCCCTCAGGAGTAGCAACGCATCTACGTTTGAACGCAGACAGGATTTCGGTCGTGTTTGTGGTTGCACGTAGATGTCTATGGGCTGCGATTATTTAACATAAGGTGGTTTGCATGCTCGTTTGCTACTCTTCTCATATATAATAAAAGTTATTGAAAGTTAGCCTGAACTAGTTACCTGATGATGTGGCACAAAAATTGGCTTTATTAAATTGGTCATAAAATAATTTATAGTAAAATATTATTACAAAGTACAATGATTACAGTTGTATTAATACTTCATATTATAAATAATACTAGGGACTGCTATTATTAATTATATACATGTTATTAAATTCATTAAATAATTAAAGTTGTATCAGTGTAGTCATAAATAATGAATAGTATAAATAATATTCTTAGAAATGGTATAAATAAAAGAGATATATGAATAAATTGCAAAAAAAACTACGTATTTACTACATATAACAATACAATATCGTATTGTTTTTAAAAAGACCCGTTATTTTTATGTTATACGAGCAATGCTTGTACATATTGGTGCTACGGAAGGTGATTGGTGATATGGTAAAAAAATATAATAGTTCTTTAATAAGTTTAACAGATGCCGGTACCTGGTGGCATAGTGGTTTTATTTTACGTGGTGGTTACATTTCAATTCCTACACATATACCAAATTAACACTTTCACTGCAACGCTCATATAATACATATATCGAGTCATCATTGCGGAAGGCGGACCTAACCTGGAGCTATATTCTTTAGACTAAAGATGCGCCGTCAATTCACGGAAATGTTGTATTTTTAGTAGCCGTGTGGCGACGAATACACAGGCGGACAGTCAGTCCGTCTGCAGTTTTGTAGCGCAGACGTAAATACAGCAATTGTCTTCGCTCGAAATCCACACATCATGTGTGAACAAGCCGCAAGCGCGTTGCGCCAAGTAATAGACGATAGTTTTATATTCCGCAGGGAATGTGTCTAATCATTATATTTATTATTAATTGCGTTTATTTTTGTTATTTGCTTTAAAAAGCTCTTACATTTTGAGACATCCCACAGCTTGACTTTTCTATCTGCCCCACCGGTAGCGACGATCCGATCAGTTGGACTCCACTTCACGGCATTGACTTCACCGTCGTGAGCATCCTGAGAAACAACGTAGTCAGTTCGAATTGTTATAAATATAATAAAGAAACCTGTTCTTTAATACTAAGATACTTTTAGTTTTCCTTATTGCACTAAAGGCTGCTGATTTTTTCTATAAACATGAGAAGCGAAAGGTGGGAGAACTATAGTTCGACCGGGGAGGTACCACCGCCGCCTTCACAATCCGGAGAGGTGCGATTGCCAGCTACACTTTGACGCGAGGAGAACATCTTAGTCCTCAGGAGTAGCAACACATTACGTTCAAGTTCAGATAGGATTTCGGTCATGTTTGTGGTTGTACGTGGATGTCTATAAGCTGCGACTACTTAACATCAGGTGGTCTGCATGCTCGTTTGTTACTCTTTTAAAAAAAAAGGGTAAGTCATACTCCTCTAACGACCGAGGTGGACTACGTAACACGTACCCGAAAGTCAGAAATCCGTATAAAATTTTGCCCGTAGTGATTATCCATCCAAAACCGGCAACCGTGTAACCGGCAACCGCCTCGCCAACAAAAACACAAGTAATGCCTTACGGCGGATTAAATTACCTTCGAAATAGTTTTAAAAGTACAGATAAATTATATAACAATATGTATAGCATAAATTTGTACACAGATTTTGTTCCGAAATTTAGCTAATTAAGTACACTGTATATTCAAATTAAAAATGATATTGTTACTTACAGATATATAAAAAATGTATGTAATACTACGTCCCATACATCAATTACAATAACCAAAAATTTAGCACAACTAGCAGTTGTATCTGCACATAGAACAAACTGACTTCATAAAGTAGACGCAAAAGGGTTAATTCTTTATAAGAAAAAAATTAAGGACTTACTTTGAAAAGTTTATATTATGTTTACCTGTAACTGACCAAACGTCTATGAAAGATAAAATATAGGAAATATATGTATAATACTTTTTGTAATACTCACGAATCGTAAACCAACTTTAGTAGGTAGCGCAGTAGCATAATATGGCATGGAGTCCATAATTTTATCTTCGGACGAGCTGCCACTACTTCTGCTGCCTCCCTCTCTTGCTGCTTCCTCCAGTTCTTTTCGAACTTTGTCACTCTTTTTTCTGAAAATAACAATATAATATAATTTCATACAAGGGTTCTTTCTGTTGGATGCCCACAGAATTATACACGAATACATTAACACCCAGACCCAGAAGATATATTCAAATTCATCAAAAATATTTCTTGTTGAAAATGAAACCCAAAACCAACTGTTCACTGATATAGTTACCTTTGTGCCACGCGTGACACTATTAAGTATAAATTTTGATTACGTCATAAAAATATATTTGCATATTAGGTACATATGTTAAACACGCAGTAAAGGTGATATGGTAACACCTCTTTGTTGAATCTATTTCTTGAAGCTTTTCTTTGCAAGCATTAAATACATGGGCTCAAATGCCTTATCATTTGTTTTTTAAATATTCCAACATTAATTACAACAGCCATGCTTAAATTCGAATAACTACGTTTACATCACTTATAGTAATACAATGTATTTTTAAAAGGCTAAAGTCATATTAAAACAGTTATTTTATGGATTATATCTTAATATATTTACAATACATAATACAAAATGGTGCCAAAACACATGCAACCATGCCAAGAATAACCATGCAGCAATGAAACTTTGCGCAAAATTAAACATTGCCTGAAAGATGTCAAAGTAATATATTCATATCAAACAAAATGTTCATGGATGTATCCAAATTTGATGACGTTATTGTTAGTAAGGTAATGGAATTATAACCAGTTTGTTGACAATGATTCGATAATGAATAACAAAGAATATTTCATGACTTACATATTTAACTTGACGATAAAGGAAGTAGATAATTTAAAAATATTTATAAACTGGTTTTAATTAACCCTCCACCGATCTGCATTATAGTTGCATGGTGGAATACAGGTACTCCAAACCCAATGTTGCTAGGTCCGAACGGTGGCCAACTAGTATAAAATATGTATATGTAATTGTTATCTATGTCATAATCAATGTGTTTACCTTATTAATAATCATTAACAATCTGATGCTTCTAGTAACAGATATTGCTTTCTAGTCGATTTCTACATATACTTGTAGGCAACATTAATTATTTTAAGTAACTGTCTTGTAAAACGTGTACCTATTGGAAATATTGTTTGAAATAGTACAAATATAATCAACAGCTAAATCAATTTAAGCACTATATTTAACCAAATATATATATATAACTAAGGAATCTACGACAACTACATTGAATATGAACCATTTTACTTGTCATTTTAGTAACAACTCATTAATATACTTCTTTCATAACATCAATTAATCACTAAAATATTGCTAAATGTAAGTTTAACATACATAATAGGTGCGCAAAGACGATTTTTACAGCTTCCTTGACATTCCATACTCGTCACAAAGCGTATAATAGCGTCTATTTTAGACCGTATCATAAAAATTAATGACAAACAATATGTACAAGATCAGTAAAAAAATAGTTTGTTTTCAAATTATATCGATATTTTTTAAAACAGCCGTATTTAAAAATGGTGGATCAAATTACATGAAGCAGCAAAAAAATTATTAATAATACACAAAATTTCAAAAATTAACACATAGCCAATTCAAAAAATCCTTATTCTGCAGTTTAAAAAGTATACAAATATGTTTTTTTACAAATGAAACATCAAGTAAAAATTTTGAATGTACAAGACTACAAAACCTCCCCTTCAGAACATAAGAAAAGAATAAAACGTAAGAAAAATCGACAATGAGTCAGTTTCAGAGTGCAGTTAAGACATATATGGACCATTTATAATGAAAAGAACAATGTTTTAATTTTAATAACGCCACAATGCCTTCAATCCACCACATTCTCATTCACATTATGTCAAACTCACCCAAAACTAACTCTACCAATCGTGTTGATGAAAAACGCGGTAGGGTTGCTTGACCTGTTGAAGAAATTAAACAAAAAAAAGCAAACAAAAATTATATATACTTATGCAAGCTTACTAAGTCGCGTGTCACACATTGCCCGCTCTACTCAAACACTTACCATATTAAGATAATACACAAATAAATAATAAAATATTAATAAGTAGTTTCTACAGTAAAGCATATAAACGGAAAGTTATGAGAAGCAATTAGTCTTTCAAAAAGTCAATTTTAGCTTCTGAAAATTATAGCACATAATACTCTGTGTTTCTTGGTCCATTCGTAGACTAAACTGGAGCCAGAGTATTTTTAAAATCCTTATATCTTACTTATTTAAAAATGCATGTAATGACTTTTGTAAAAATAAAAATATGATTTTCTGTAAAGGTTGTTCTGTTTCCCTTAACGATAAGTCAAAAAATTTCCGTGTTATCATTAATGAATAAAGTGGATATTGTGTTATTGGTATTTTACGGTATTTAATATGGGGCATAATTGTAATCAAATATTATTTCCGAATGGCAAATCTTGAAACTATACAATGAACAAAATGAAATAACAGAAGTATCTTACAAATACCTATCTAAAAAGCAACAAAATAAATTCACTACAAATACAGCGTGCTTGCATTTACCTAGCCACAAATATATTACATAAATATATACTATATATATAAATTCAAATCAACCAACATACACGCAACATCCACCCTGATTTATAAATATTCATGTGAATATCTTACTTGAGAAAATGTTCATTTTCTTCATTCATTTTATCCGCATCCTTAGCTTTGTACTTTATCAGCCTTTCAACAAGAGATCTGTTTTCGTCCTGAAATCAAACAGAAAAATTACAAATTAAATGCCCTGAAATTAAATTAATACTTCGCATTTAACAACAATATAAGTTATAATGTAGTCATAAGATTCCGATGTTTCATGGTTTCATTCGATGGTTTCAGGTGTTCGCAACTTGAGTCCCTGCTGCGCAATTTAAGTTTTGTGCGTATTATAAATAGCTTGTCACTAGAATACTGAAGGATTTTATTTACGCTGGAAAATAGCAACTGTACACTCGACAGGTTACCTGACGTTAAATTGCATCTGCAGTTCATGTACATCGACGTCCAACCTCAAAAAGTTGTCAAGATTGACAAAGAGATCTTAGATGAAGGTACCTTCCTTAGTAAGACAGGGACTGTGAATTTAGTAACTAACAAGTTCAAAAAGTTAGGTGTTATGCTATTCCGTTTATCGATTATATATATTAAGTTCGTTTTTGTTTCAAAAACAAATCATCACTTATCCATGATTTTTTTACTTAATAAAAGCAGTAGACGAGCATTTAGTAGATACTGGCGGATCAACATGTAATCAATTGCGCATAAAAAAGGATTTCTACCAGACGTCGATCGTTACGTTGTTGATCGGTACGTTAAAAGAGGAGTATCATGGATTAATTCAATAAAGTAAATCTGCTCTACTGCACTCATCAGATAAGAACACAGTAGCAGTATCCCGATGATATGAGACAAAAACAGGTGTGGCAGAGGTGCCGCTAAAAACACGATATTGTTAGTTTTAAATACTCTTTATATGTTGGAATACGAAATAAACTGTTTATCTATCTATCTATCTATCTATCTATATTGAAAATTCAAAATATACACGGCGTATTTTGTGTAATTACTATAAAATGCCCTAAATGTTTAATATAAAAAGATATACGAGTACTATTGCTATCAAGAAATCAATGGATATAATGCATGTATATAACATAAAATTACATCTATTAAACTCATTAGTTACGTTGTTATTATGAATTAATATAAATAAATAAATATACATACGACACGAGATTCAAATTTCTTTATCGTTACCCTTTTAATCATGTTTTATCACCAGAAAAACTTTAAATTATAAATGTGTTTAACGCCCGAAGACACTTTTACGGCAAAACTGAAAAGTAAACGTTCACGTATGCTGACAGCCCGACGCCAAATTTTCGACTGAACTACGGTTGTTATTAAAGAGGATATAGGCGTAAACATTTTATACGTATGCGAATAATCACATGAAACTCGTAAAATATGTATACAGCGTGTTACTGTTTATGGTCGGCGAACTATCAATTTACTTAGCTAATGTAAAAACTTAATCAATTAGTCGTTCACGTTACACATACATTTACACCTTTATTGCCTCTATAACCTACTGTTTAGATTAATTTGTGTGACCTACATTATTTAAGTACCTATCTCATAATGGAATATGTCCCCTTATGTGTGTTTTATGATATAATAAGATATGAGAGTAATTATTTGTAATATCTACTTTAATAAAAATATCATATTGAAGTTTCTGTCTTTTGCGTCAAAATCAATACTATTACGTATAGCTCAAAAATATTTTTTTATAAATATTATTTAAATTCGGTTTAAAATGGGAACCATTTACTGTTTTGAATACTTATATTTAAACTATGGTAGATTTCAAATCAGTTTATATTTTAAATATATACTTTAAGTCTTTTTTTAACAACCTTAAAACATTAAGATCTTTTTTTTTGGTATGAAGAACGATGTCTATATTAAAAAAAACCGTAGGGCTCCTCTCCCTGGTGTCCGTATGGAAAATCGTTTACCTTTATTTAATCATATTGTTTATTTTTCTACGTACCTATGTAAAGAAATGCTATGTAATAAATATAAAATTTGCGAAATATTACGAAACATGCTGGATACGATGGACAAAACCTCAAATCGGCTTGGAATATTGCCAGTATTTCAATGATGCAATAAAAATTTGAAGTTCCAGAGAATAGTTTGTGTTTTCAACTACGTGATATCTTCCATTAGTTTTAACGAAAACTTTGATATATCTAAGTACTTCAAGTTTTAATTTATACGCAGGCGTTAAAAAGCCGTTGAGAAATTAATATCTATCCGCTTGATATGTGTGTCGCGATTGTATATCTTTATTCATAATAATTATATACGCGCAAAGGAACGCATAGCTTTGCCAAAAATATACCACCAAAGTAAACAAAGATTCTCGTGGGCGTGATGAGACCGTTTTTCATTTCCTGTGTAAACTGTGTAACAGTTTTTTATGGAACTTTTATTTTTAAAAGCTATGAGGTAGATTATACATAGGTGTTTATGACGGTGGTGGCCGATTATAAAGTACGTTTTCGCCAAACTGCACAAATGTTACAGATGGCCATGTCTCCTTTTAACACTTTCTCTCCGGTTTCTAACACTGCTATGTATTACTTGGCGTAACGCGCTTATGGTTTGTACACGCTTCACACGCCTGTCGAGTACGTGCAAATATATATGGATTTCGGGTGAACAAAAGTGCTGTATTTACGTCGGCGCTACATGATTGCGGGCGGAAACAACGACTGTGTACACCTAGATGCTACACGGATGCTAACAAATACAATATTCCAGTGAATTGTCGGCGCATCTTCAATCTAAGGAATACAACGCCAGTTTAATGTCGCCCCCCGCAACACTGACTCAATATAATATATGAACGCCCCCCGTCAAAATGGTAAAGAAGGTATGCAGCGTTCTGACGTTCTTACGTTCTGACGTTCTGACGTTCCAAGGAGTTTAGAAACGACTACTATTGGCATAAGCAGTACAATAGTCACTGGCCATAATTGTATCAACAAAGGCATCCATCCATTTGCTATCATCCCCAGTTAATATTTGTTATTAACAGAGTCAATATTTGGAGACAACGATGATAGTTAAAATTATTCTATACCTATGGATTTCGTTGATATATTTTGTCAGTTAATTAAACTAGTATTGTAAATTACCATTTTGTGGTTACCGATATCATTTGCGGGCGCGGAAGTTTAATCGTAGTTCATATACAACTTCGAGATTTGATGATTTATTACATTTAATAGTAATAGCTACTATTATATAGTCATACGCTAGAAAAAATTGGGCAAAACTATTTTGACAGTACATGCTGTCTTGAATCCATGAGGTCAACTATGTAAGGATTTTGGAGGAAGTAAATAAGAGGAAATATGAGAGTGTAAAGATTATATCTGCTGAGTATACGCACGCACGCACGCACTAGATATATTTGATTTGTAAATGATATCTTCTTTTTTTTTTTTCGATCTTGTGATCGAGAGATAGTAATATTACATATTGCTTATTGATAAGGCTTAAATACAATATGTACTGCTCTTACTGCCATCATCTCAGATTCATAATTTGCGATTTAAGTCACATTTACTACTGTCGTAGACCTTATTTTTTTAAGACAGAAAAGTAGAAATATGTATATTGTCTAATTAATTTTTATATAATTTTTTTAAACCAACCAACTAAAAACAGGATAATAAACGATTATTTTAATTCCCGATAAATATGTACATAAAATGCGATCACAGCGGAAATTGTCGTTAAATATTGACTCTTAGGAACACATTTTTTTTATATTTAGTTTTTTAACAAATGAGCTCTGTTTCAAGTAATGTCTAGGTGCTATTTACAGGGCCATTTACTGGTAGAAAATTTAATCTATACACTTACATTAGTAAAGGTGTACCAAATGGTAGACTAGAGAGGTATTATTGTCGCTTTCATAGTCTGCTGCAAAACAACTCATTGTAATTTTATTGAAAATGGGGGATTTGCCGGCTACACTTACAAGCGATACAACCATCTCAGTCCCCAGGAGTAGCAAAACATTTATGCATGATGTCGGACCGGCCTTTACCCCGGTTTGAGGTTGGATATAGTCCGCACTTTCCTTTACTTCGATAACAAATAATATTTATAGTTTTTTTTTTTGAGATTTTTTAATGTCATTATTAGGTATAAGGCCTAATAACATTATGCACAGTTCCGACTTAGTGAATTACATCTCAAATTAAGAGGTAGATTATATGTGTATTAACATACACAATATATATATATATTGATGAATGAAGAAATAATTAATTAAAACTTATTTTTTTATATTCTGTACATTTATTTTATTGTATATAGCAATAACAAAATTTATTGTCATAATTAACTAATCATTAAGACAATTACAACTAAATTACTTATTATGTAATATTGATTTTAGTTAATGTCATATAATCACATTAATCATAATCATTAGAGGGACTATGATAAGTCAGCCTAAATATTATCAGGCTATGTTTTTGTCAGTTTCTAAGGTAAAATTATTTTAGTGTACATGTATAAACTCAGGTAAAAGAGAGCTTATTATTAAAAGAAAATGTTTATATACAAAAAAATAATTACTTGTGCTTTCCTCAATTTGTCTTCAATAGCAGCAAATGCGATTTGTAAAGCTTGGTGTTCATCTCGTAACATTTGATTTAAGCCTTGTAGCTCGGTCATATTGTTTTCATACATTTGGATTTCTGCTCGGAGTGAAGCTATGAGTGCAGTGTTTTCTGAAATTCTGAAAAGATATAATAATATTTATTCTTATCTATTTCACCTATTCATTGTTTATTTATAACAGAACTGTATGTGTCTTTTTGCAAATGGATATAATAATAACTACACTACTTCAAAAAATTCCATAATTACACGTTTCTGTTATGCATCTGTGTTTTATCCATGCCAATTCTTATATTTCCAACAGAAACAAAAGTAGGATATTACTCCCTGTATAATTTCATTTCTGGAGCAAGAGTTTCATCATCCTATATCCCTATATCTTTGCAGTAGCATCTGCATCTGTGATTAATTGCATGTAAAACCCTTATAATATAGAGTTGGTCATAAATCTCAATGGGCAGTAGTGACAGCTGACTGTCAATCAGGTGGATCACTTATGGTCTTTTGTTACTAAAATCTTTAAAAAATAGTTTTTCCAAGATGCACCAGATGTACATGCAGTATTTTAAAATCTGAGTTTCATATTCTTAGTTTAAATAAAGAAAATATACATTGTAATTCAAAACAGGTTATTTGAAAACAGTAACTTTTATAGTACCTGAATTAACACTTAGAATTGAATGGGTCTTATTGTTTTAACGTCTTAATGTATATACATAATATTACAAATAATATTGTCATAAACTACTGTCTTTTCCATTAATTCCATTGAATAATTACCCTACAAGTTTCTAATGGACCATAATCATGTTATTCCGATTACAAGTATACAAACACACAGATTTATTACATGTGTAGACAATAATTACATATAAATACATTGGTAATTATACATATTATATTATTGAAACCTTACCCCACCTTTTAGTATGTTTAGATTCTATACTACAACAGTGAAATAGGTTAAATGAATAATAATAAAATAAAATGCATTTATATAAATTTATTGCTTATCTTAAAAACAAGAGTACTATCATAGTTCAAGTGCAGCAATACATCTACTTATATAATATTCTTAGCCCTGATAGGAGTAGTTACTGCAGTGACTATCTAATATAAGGTGGCTTGTATGTTATTTGTTACTCCTCTCTTATAAAAGAAAAAACACCACTGATAATTATTAAATCTTAAAACATGAATTTACTTACATAATATCTTTAGCTTGTAAACTTTTCTCTAAGTCATGAACCCTAGCATTGAGATTGATAATTTGTTGAGCACTCTCTCCTCTACGCCTGTGTAAAGACGTCAGCTCTTCCTGTTGACTTAAGATCTTCTGTTCTAAAGCTTGAATCTTTTCATTGCCGCTGCCTGCAACATTGAAATACTTAGGCAATTTTTTCATATAGTAATAGTAAGGAACATTTGGTAAGTTTTATCTGTACATACAATCACTCTATATTTTTTTTACCATGTGGTTTATATATGTCATCACTTATTAGCTTAATAAATCTCTGAAACCCTTCTCATTCTGAGAGGATGATATTTTGAGGTAAGTTAACAAATCCCTTACAATGGAGAATTTTTATTTATATTTGTAAATACTGTCCGGTTATAATCTATGTACATATATTTTTAAATGATTCTATATAAACAAACCTGCGCTTGATAATACACTCTCGGTATTTGAATATCGTATCCTTTCATTAGCCAATGTAAGTTGAAGATTTTCATTCTTGAGTGTGTTTACATTATCAAATAGTCTGCTCTCTGGAAATGATTCATGTACGATACGTGATTACCATAGAAAGACAAACGATATTGTTTGTGCAGAAATAAATTATTATAAATGTGTAAGATAAGAGCTTCTTAGAACAAAAAGGTAAACATTGAATTAACATCATATTACAAATAATCAAGAATCTTCTCTGTTTCAAATAAAACTAAAAAATATACGGGGATATTAAGGCTTATTATAGTTGGTATTTACTATCGAAAATATATTTATGTTATAGACAAAGACAATTAATATAGGGTTATGTTACTTACGAAATGTAATAATATCTTGGAACGAAGACGTCTCTCGTTTATTTCTGGCCTGTAATTGGTCTATAATACATTTTCTCCATTCACCACTTTCCATTTTGCTGATAATTTTCACCTTTCATATAAAAATATTAAAAATTGTTTCATTCAATATCAAAACAAACAGATGTCATGACAAGATTTGTAACAATTTTCTTATCTAGTACCAAATTGATTGGTTATCAATAAACGGCAGTAGAATGATTTATTATACAAAACATAATTAACGATTAATAGAATAATTTCAAATAGAAAACCTATTATTTTTCATGGTCTCCTGAGTAAATATGTGTTGACATCCTACGTCAAATTTAAATGTCATGTCAAATAATGACAAGTAAATTACTGAAAATGTTAATATGCGGCAAAGATTTTTATATTATCTAACGGCTTTTGAGCACCACTATAAAAAATAAAAAATAATGATATTGGAAGTATGGTTTAACTAGACAATGAAATCAATATTATTACAATGAAAAACACATAATTTGACATTTTGTCATATGTTATACTATCTACGAATTTCGCTCTGCCAACTTTGACGAGCTTTATGGTCATGCCGCCGGCCCTGTGTAGTCATGTTATATTGTGCTAGAGAATGTGCTGCACAAAACTTCTACTAGATGGCGTTTACTACTGTGTTTGTTCAACAATATTTTTATTTTGAACATTCAACAGAAATATAACATACGAAAGATAAAAATGGGAGGAAGTGGTGAATGGCTATTTTTGGGAAATAGGGGCGTATCTCCAAATTTCACACATTTATAAATACAATATATACACACAATTATAAATGTACCTTAGGCGGAAAAAAATCCTCTTTGAAATAATATGTCTTATTAATATCTATAAAAATCAATATTATGCACACGGGAAAATTGCAGACATTTATCATCGAACAGTAAAATTCGAAGAGATCCAATATTGCTCGCTAGATAGAGCAAACTATAATAAATAGATTGTTATAACGGCTATCCACATGTAATTTGATACTTTGATAAATTAGGCTACGTCGTTTGTTTTTTAATATTTGTAGGTACCTAAAACAATTATTACACGAAATGTAATTTTTAACAAATTTATAAATGTCATTACCAGTAATGGCCAAATGTTTTAATACAAGAAACGAGCATTTTTGGTTTATTTTTTAGCAGAATAAAATTTTCGGCTATCATATAAACAGTTGTTCAACAACCAAGATTTTATAAAAATGACTATCAATAAGTTGCATAAGAAAAATAGTTTTAGTGACACTCATTTATAGATTTATTTCGTAAAATTTCATAATCATATTCATTACTTATTGTTTTGTTTTTCTTTGAAAATATTGATAAATGTGTCCCGTCGTGGTCCACCCTAAGACAGACGTAGACGTTTGTAGATACATTTTCAATAAACAGATTTTATTATGGTAGTAGTTTTTAGATTGCATCAGAACAATATAAATAACGTCAATAATAAAAAATGTTTTATTAAAATGTAATTGGATATTATACATAACGATGATATGGATGATACATTTTCGTGGATTATATTTTTGACCTGCTATTATTGTTAACTGGTAAAATTACACAAATCGGTTTTCTTTATGTATTTTGGTTATAACTTGACCATGACTTAACAGCAATATTTAATAGGTTGACACGACTGAGCTAGTGTTGATCATTTCAGTTGTTGGCAATTTTTTACAGATTTTAGTAGTAGCAATGCAATAATTGCTATGATACAAAACAAGAAAATACAGGTGCTTAGCCTAGTAGTTTTGCTCTACTTTAATTAGTTACTATTAGATAGCGCGTGAGGCTCTTGTAGGTAGCCCGTAATATATGTATTTAATTTTTAAATTATAGCATCTGCGACAACGTTAAAGAGGTTTGTGGTAGGTATTCAAAACGAATATGCCTGTTATAATTTGTCCCCGCTTTATACTGTATACATGAGATTACTTATACTAGTTATCTCATGGCCATTAGTTATAGATAATAAAAAAAATCATCCGAAAAAGTATTTAACTGATTTCTATAACTTCAAACAACGTCATAGTTAGATACCTACTTGTGTTTAATAACCTTATTAATAGTAAAACCCAATGATTTAAATGTTTAGAGTTTTGAATATGTACTTATCTAAAAGATATATCTACAAAATCCAAATGATATATCTACCCTTACTTACTCAATTAAGCAATCGTCTGTTCTCAAAAGTTCTTGCTTAATTAAATTTTGGATCTCGAATCTATACTTAATTGAATAGTAACAGTCAAAATTCTCATGAATTAAGATGTTGTCATTCTATTCTTTGCGATTGTTACGATAAACCCTTTTGAGTTGTGGCCTCATTACCATTAGTATTTGTTTTTTTTTTTTTATATACATATATTTGTATTTACCTAATGACCGTTTCCTATTGTAATGATATCTATGTTTTTTCCGTAACTCTGTAAGCAATATATTTATGCTATTTGATATTTGCCTAGTGTTCGTTTCCTATTGTAATGACATCCACCTTTTTATCGTAATTTTGTAAAAAACACGTACGTCATTCGTCTTATCCACATGTTATTATTTTTTACTCTACCTATACCAAACGAAGTTACTGTACCTTTTAAACCGAAGCTACTACATCGTGCTAAATGTATTTTTTAATATTGTTTCTAATTACTCTATCGAAAAAACTGAATAAATTTTAAAAATAAATCAATTTCTGGTGGCTGCAAACACATATAAAAGCCAATCGTAATGCTTAAAAATATTGTAAAATCGATAATAAAAATATAGCTTGCTTACAAATGTATCTGATGGCAAGTACCTATGTATTATATTGTTAATATTGGTTTCAGGGAATTTCCTTAAAGTATACCCAGTAGTACGTAGTATAAACATATTATGCTTCAAATATCTTTACTACAATGGAATAGTGATAAATTAGTGCAGGTACACATTGGTTAGACTCGCCACAACGTAGTATTGAATTTTAAGTGAAGGGAATATTAAAAGAACATTGGATAAATATATATCTGGGTAATCCACTTCCATATAACACACAAATTGTCTTCTAGATGTTTTATAAACAAACTAACAGATAGACAGGGAGAGAAAACTATCAAAAGTATTAAAAAGTGGTCTTTTTTTTACATTTGTGTCGAAAGTAATGACTAGAAAAAGAATTTCCCAAAAAATCAATGTGCAACAACGGCTTATTAATTCATTTTATATGTATATACTTATTATCTCCATTAGTAGAAATCGATGTAGGTAAATATTTAGACGATAACTTTTCCCGAGGCGTTTTTCGTTATAATTCAGGTGTTTTTGCCTTCGTTGTAATTAACGTTAGCGAAACGGGATAAAATTATGTGCAGGTGTTATCCAAACTGTTAATGTATAATAAATAATACTGTAAAGTTCACCGTTGGTTTACCGACACAGGGTGGAATAGCGTATCCCTTTTCTTAGATACATTTTTATTTTGCAGTAATATTTTGTATGTAATAATATTAGTAAAATAATAACAGGTCTTAACCAAATTCACTTAGAAAATGAGTCAAGGCTGAAATCAATGATGTGAAAGATCTGTGACTAGATATATAGTATCTGGAGACAGATACTTACTGCTTACAATGGCAATGGAATGCCTTAAGAAATTAAATCTGCTTAAGCACATCTTTCACAAAAGAACACAACAGATCAGACAATTTAAAATGCCCTGGTTTTATTACAGTGTTTTTTTTTTACACTGATTAGCATTTTTTGCGATAATGTAATGAGCGTAGGTTATAGTATAGTGTCTCTAAAGCTTGGACCAACAATAGAGGTACGGTATGGCCTATCTATTGTAAGAGTGAGAGGATCGAGCCGTAACATAACGATTCGGAAGAGAAGTTCTTGTGAGTGGTCCCAGATCGATGTAGCCAAAGACCAGTACCCGAGGAGCCGGGGAGGATCCCCAGATATGTGCCCGACTAGGAAGAAGCCGTGTTCTTGTGTTCTGCAAGATTCTTGGTTCTCTCAAGAACAGAAGGACTCCACCGAGGGTATTTTTTAATGGTTGGAACGATACTTTTCAAAGGTTTTTCCTTTGAGAAAAAAAGGTTATGGAAAATTAAAACACGCCTTTATGTGAGTAGTTTCGTTTATTTCGGTTAAAATAATAATATTTTTATGAATTTCGTAATATGTGAAGAGAACGATTAAGGAGCAAAAATATACCACAATTGATTAGAGTTCCTGCCATTATCTGAAATAGAATCAAATATGTGAATTATGAACTTGTCTCCGTAAGCTAGCCGTATTAGGGCTTTTAATTAAATAATGATTACTCAGTGGATCCTTAAACCTAAATACATTAAGGTAAAGCTAAGTTAAAGTAAGTATCGTACCATAATTAAGTTAATAATTTATTATTTCCGTCCGATATTAATTACTATTTTCTGTTTCTGAATCTTTATCAAACTCCTCACGAACGGCGGGACCAGCTGTAAATAATATAACGAAATTTGGTAATTATTTAGATGAGTCGAAGATCTGGCTAAAATCTTCAAGATGATAATTAGTGTTATTTTTTTAGTTATTTATTGTATTATTTCGTATATATTGTAAACCGTTTCAACTAAGTCGTCCTCTACTCTACTTGCATTGGGTGGCTGTTATCCATGGGCTGCAGTTCCTAAGAACTTGACATAAACTATATGTTTACTAGCTATTTTTATCACATCAAAATCACCTTCTGTTTCATATTCGTCCGGCCGAAGTCCTTTTGTACTTCTTTGTTTTCTATCACCGCTGGAATCTGAAAGATTAACATTTATACACATTTAAGGGAACTTAATGTAGTTTTACCAATGTCGCATGCAATAAATTTATCTTCTAAACAGTTACAGGAATTCAACGACTACAACAGTAGGTAGTAAATTTATACGTGTACGATATTTAGTTAATTGTTTGTAACATATTTCATATTGTTTATGCTTCGGCTGATATCTGCTTTTCCCCTGTCTTATTAGTTCAGGTTAAAATCACAATATATTTTAAAATTAAGAGTAAGTGTAAGATTTTATGTTCTTATTTCGGTGCAATAGGTGACGGTGTCTACGTAACTTTCCTAAACAGGACATTTTCTAGGTACTTACCCAGTAATCAGAGAATACGGTATACATATGTAATTTTCAGAATAGATCGGGGTGGAAATATTTTTTTATTTTTTCATTTACTCAATAATGTAAATAAATATAATTTTGCGAATAAAATTATTGTATTTGAGATTATGTACCTACAGCATTTCATTTGTATATCATCGGAAAGAAAGACGAGCGTTTTTTCTCGGTACTAAATAATTACAAAGTAACTACGCATTTAATTAACCTACGTGTTCTAATCTACATCGTATCTATTATTATGATAAACTATATTAATGATAATAAGTTTGTCATGTTCGAAAAAATAACTTTTGAATGCTACTTATCAAAATAAATTACACTATAATTACCATCACTATTATCTTCAGATTGAGAACTGTCTTCCGCCGCTTTCATTTCCACTTCCACATTAGATTCAATCTTTTTCTTTTTATTTTCAGAACTGCTACTACTGCTTGTATCTTGTGTGCGTAATGCATGTTTCGGATTTTCTTCACCATTTTTGGACGGAATATGATCATTTTCTGTATATATTTTTAATAAACATTAATCGTTTTAAGTTTGAAAATTGTTGGTGTAATTTTCAGGCTTAAAAAGTAATTTTTTTGCGTTATGCAAAAGTTATAATTTATCTAGAACGTGAAATTTTAAAATAGTAACAAGCATTTTTACTAATTTTACAGTTTACGTACTCACCTTCAAATTTTCTCAGTCTCAATGACGGGGCCTCTCGAGAGCCATGTGTTAAATCAAATCCTATGTTGAGATTAACTAGAAGAAAATGATTATTAAAGTATTTAAATAAAAAATAATTTCCCAAATTACTTGTTTTTATATTGTTCATTACATTACATTAATCGTTAACTTTGTGCCATCGCAAAAAATCTAGTGGATAAATTACTGTGTCAAGTCATAATATTAATTGTTAGCTATTATTTACATATTATCTGTCAAATATTACAAATTATCCATCTAGTCCATTCCGCTTATATAATTTTCTGCTTACATATAATGCTTATGCATGGTTCAAAATCAATTAGATAACATCCTCTGGAAAATACAGAAGAAAATAGAAAACATTTAAGTGAAAAAGTGTGTTAGCTGGTATTATATCAGATGTGAATTACAAGTTAAGTCTTATTTTTTCTCATAAAATAATATTTGAACAGGTTATATGCGGACTGAGATTAGAAAATACTGAGGTATACAATTCAACAATAACACTTCACAATAAGGTCCCAGTTGTTTTACGTACACGTTTTGTCCCCTTCTGCCTCATTATAGGCAATGATCCATGGTAACGATACCTAAAACAATTCAGTTGTTATTGAAGATAACTAAAGTATAACTTACACTGGCCGTGAACATATAGAAGATTAAAATTATCGTGCAAATATACAATAACTCACCAATAATAAAAACCATATCTGTCGTATTTCCCACAAATAGGCATGTTGGAATTTTAACGGTCTCATATCTGACATGAAAATGAACTAGTTAAAAAGGTTGTAAATATACTTATCGTTTCGCTTTGGTTTTAATTTCAAACAATTTGTACGTTATCGTCAAGACCAAAATTTTTTTTTTTTTTACGTTTAAAAAGCAATCACGAAACATAATACGATTGGCAAATCGTATAAAAATCTTTATAGGATTAAAAATGTACTTACGGTTTCTATTTAAAGTTTGTTTATTTTTGAGTAGGATGTGGATACTTAAGTAAATTGTATCTAACGACAAACTTGAAAGACAAGCATTAATAACATCACTTCATCGCAGTTCCAAGCAGATAATAGATTCCTTTGGATATAAAATAAGTATCTACGAGTATCTTAGGGTGAAAGTGGTAGATATTGTACATCGTATTAATTATGTATTAATAACTGTATTATGTGTATTATTATCATTACTCAAATCATTGTGCTTAATGTTATTTTACACAAGGTGTGTATTTAGGGATATTTTAAAATTTATGTATGTGAACAAATTTATGAGTGTCATCACAATATTCACGTTTATTAATTATATACATAAATAATCCCTACACTTAAAAATAAGCAAAATCGTCACAATTAAAAATGGCTAGGAGTTCATAATTAGAGTTAATTCATAAACTAATACAATATACGTATGATGGCAGACAATACTCATATGTTAATGATTGGTCTACCATAATTTCTAGCAATTATTAATCTATGATAATAATATCTGCCTCCGGTGAGACAAATTTACAAACTTTTTCTGTTGAGCAACCTCTTTATGTGAAATGGTTAGTACCGCCGAGAATTTCTGTGCAAAGTATTATTAGCAAAGTTAGAATATTAATGGCGGTGTGTTATGAAATGTTCTTTATTCTATTAAGATTTGAAATTATACTTATGTAGGTAAATACCTACGTGAGTAGGCATACTGTTGTGTATCTATGTTGTGCGATTTATTTAAAATATTTGGACGGATTTTAGGGTTCCGTATTAAAAATATAGGTAAGGTAAGGTAACCTATACGAATAGTAATTCTTAAAATTTATTCGCGAATAATTTTTAGTGTAATTTAGATACATAATTAACTTATTTTACTATAAACAATTCATTACGTGTAACCAAGAAACAATGAACGTAAGCTAAAAATTTAATTAAAATTACTAAGTAAAGTAATCTAGTACGCCGGCATTTCCAAAATTTAAAACATTTTTATTTTAACACGTTAAATTTAATTCCTGTTGCAAAGTAATTTCCAAAACATAATCGTACAGAAAATATATACACAAGCAAGTTGCTTGATAATTTAAAGTATATTAATTTATTTTCCCCTTTTGTTCAAACGGTATGCGGTGTTCCGACAACAGCTATTGCGGAGTTACAATAACAGGTATGGTTTAGACCTTATTACGCATAGTACGAATTAAGTGAAATATTATTAAGTATTTTAAGACTAAATCAAAGCTGATTTACGTTTTAATATCCTCTTTGCTGTTTTGACAGACACGTGAAAGTTTTGATAAAAAATTTCATAATCACCTGTTATTTTGTTCTTTGGATAAGTACCTAAAAGTAGGTCTACTATCTAATATACCTTTTTCCGTAAAAGACTGTATATCCATTATCGACTTATCGTCATTGATCGTTTCCTGAACATGAAACAACCACAATGTGCAGCAAATAAATGACGTCATATTCTTTAGTTTTATCGGATGCTTATTTATGCCTGTAGATATCTACTTATACTCAGAAACGTTCAGCACCGCGCCTTATGTCGACTGTAACCTATCGACAAAGAAGCAACATCAAGTATGGTCGAGTAGGATGAGTGTCTTCTAATTTCATGTATGCTTTCGTAATTCTGAAAGCATTGGATCTTGGACGTTATTGGTAATTACCCATACCAAGTATAAAGATCAATTGGTATGGGGTCTTAATGGTGTAACTCGTATCTCCATTAATATGCATTGGGACAGTAAGTGTGCCCCAAGTCCAAGTGTGTTCCAGGTACGGTTCCTAGCAATGATAATTTAAAAAGAACAGCTAAATAGAGAGTATCTACAAAATAATTCATCTACCTTTCTAATTATCTAATAATACCCACATATTATTTAATGTGTGATGAGACAATCAAATTTGGTGTCTTAAGCAAATGTTAAGTACCTAATTACATTCCTTTTTTTAATTAAGTATGTATTATAACAATATACTAAAAAACAGAAATGTGTAAGAATTTACGAACTTTTTTAGAATTTACGAACCAACGGTGGTAAGTCAATTGGCGTCTTGATTTGTGGTAAAATCGCTTGGGACCTTATTAGTATCCCACCTTCAGATCGGAGTATCAGTTATGACGACTTTTGTTTCGGCAGTGTGCCTAAATGTTAATTTATAACATGGGCGTGTGTAAGGGTTTAGGGTCTCCGGATCCCCTCTTTGCATTGGCAAAAATATATACTCGTGGAATATTTACATTTAGTCCGTTCATCCGCCATTTGCATACTCTCATGTACTTATGTGAACGAGTGTTGAAATAGGCGTTTCACGTTTTGCCTTTTTTACAGAAAACATTAAGGAAAAAGTATATAATAATTGTTCAACCCCACGCCACTTTTAATAAAGCTATCGCTACAACCATACCCTTCGTTTTTTGCACCCACCTACATTCGAGCTCTATTGATTGTCGCCTAATTAGCCCATTTCGATAGACGAGCCTTGGATGACTTGTAATTTAATATATTGCTTCTGTAATGTGTATAATTTGTGCCTATCAACATACAGACTATTTTTATGTAAACAGAGTAGCAATGCCGAGCATGTTGAGTGGTTGCTGCAACTCGTAGACGTCTAGGTCAGATGTTTTGTTACTGATAAGGACTACGACAGTTATCTCACATGCGATAGTACTCGGTAACAACACTGACTGACTTTACAGATGTAAAAGTAAAACGACAAATTGGTATGTAGTTATATCTATATAATTTATTCACAAAATCCTTAAATTATGGGTTTATCTAATATATTTTCATTGAATGTGTAATTTTTTTCCAAAGCTTCCGATGCTTTTATATCTATGTCTAAAATTTTTTCTTCCAGCTTGCAAAGGTCTTCTTCAAATTGTTCCCAAAATATGTTGTCTAACTTCATTAGTCCTTCAAATAAAGTAATTTTAATATCACGCAATTCTTTATTATGTAGAAGCATTGCTTTAGATTCAAGAATGTATTTCCATAAGAAGTTAGTCATAGATAAGTCATGAAATTTAGAAGGTAACCATAATACTTTATGTCCATGAGATTTTAGGACGTCATCAATAATATAAGACCCGTCTTTTACTAAACATTTAGTAATTAATGAATACAATTCTGCTTTATGTAATTTTTCACTGCAAGGAATATTATTTTTTCTTAAATATTTTAACATTTCTTCTTTTGAATCATATTTTGTAATAACATTTGCTCTAGATCTATGCAAATCATTTTTATCCATCACAATAATGCTTGGTATGTGTAAATGAGGTATCAGAATATGTGTTATCCATTTTACAAAGTCCATTTTTGATGTTGGTGCACAAAAGAAACCATTAAGACACCCTTTGTTGGATACTGCATGAAAAAATACATAGCCATCACATGCTTCAGAAGAAATGTCAATATTTTTTATCCATGGTTTTGGGAAGTTATAAGTTTTATCAACAAATACTTCATCTATAAAGTAAATAGGAGCAGATTTTGATCTATATTTAGCTATTTGGTTTAAGTAATTGTACCGTTCAAATGTCAAGTCGGGGTCTTCAACAAGAATATATTTACCTGATACATCTTTTCTATATTCAAATCCTAACAAATCTATCATATACTGAAACTGGTCAAAATTCATATAATTATTCAAATTATTACACATTGCATAAATGTCTTTATGAGTTACATTTTGTTTCATAACATACATGTCTGTTACACATTTAAGTATTTCAAAGCGTTCATTTAACTCAAAATGTTTGTAATCATAGTCAATTTGACTCATACATTTAGATTCAATTTGATAAATTTCCTCCTTTGACATTCCAGTATAATATGAAACTCGTTCTACATAGTTTTCAAGAGGTTTGTGCAAACAGTTCTTTTCCATTTCACTTTTGCATCCCGATAGCAACTTGTATATTATGGAGTTATTTTCAATAATTTCTTTATTTGCTTCTGACTTGGATTCGTGAGAATTGCGTGTATGCAAAAATTCTGATTCCATTGTGGATCTCCTGAAACAAAGTCACAATTATATTCAATGTTATCGTACTTCAATGTAATAGTAATGTTTGATTGTATAATTGAGTGCAATAAAAAACTTTTTTCGGTGACATTAAAGTTGTAGATGAACATGCAGTCCACCTTGCAAGTTGTTACTACAATTTATGCATACAAATAATCAAATTTAAAGACAGGATTTTTACAAACAGTCCATGAAAAATTAGTGTCCTATTTAATTAATCCATGTGACTTACCAACACACTGGCCTTACTCCACTTCTCATTGAAAACTTAATATTTGCATGTTAGCTTAACACTAGGAGCATCTGTATTTAAAAAATATATTGAACAATTTTCTCCTAACAATTTGTATTGTTAATATTCTGAAAATAAAAATAACTAGTAACTTAAAATATGATAAATATGAATGTTGATACTTTTATTATTATTAATGTTAATATGAAATTATTAACATTTTCTTTATTTTTTTATGATTCATTTATCAGTCAATATATAAGGGGAATATGTGTGAGAAAGGACCTATAAATATGTACAACTCGATAATTATTGTGCACAATAGAAATATCAATTTTGTTAAATTGACAGGGTTATATAATACAATATTGTATTTCAGAATTTGGTACAAAGACAATGAGTATTATAATAACAATTATTTCAATCTTGTTGAAAGATATATTATCTCTTTTTTATTTTATATTGGCAATTCTTATGGTTCTATATTCTGATTCTGTTACTTGTTTTACTGTCTTGTTAATAGTTGTATCTCAACAAAATTCAATTCTATTCTATTCATTTATACTTTAATCATAGTACAATATTATAGATGTTTTATGTAGTTATGGACCACACACAGTTATGTAGTATTATAATATACAGTAAACTAAAATAGTTAAATAAGTATACCTACGTATTGCTGATGTAAGTTACCACTTACATCAACAATACGTTGTAAGTTTAAGTTTAAGTTTAAGTTTAAGTGCTGAAGCTATGTATAGTATACATTATAGTTCATATAAGTGAGTTTTACTGAAAACATGAATTAAATATGTGCACATGATAAAATTCGTTCGTATAGAAAAAGATAAGGAATTCATTGTTATTTATTTTAAATCCATTGCTTGCTATTTGTTATTTTATATACAAAATAATTATGGTACAAAGTAGAAGCTATATTAATTAAAATTATTCACTCTCACTAACAAATTATTTTATAATTATTGTCTAATGAAACCTTTTACCGGTACTAATAAACAATTAAAACAAAACATTTCATTTTATCAAGCAATGCAAAATTCAACCAATACCTATTCATTATTTTCGACGTGAATTTCAACTTGTCAACTGTCAATGTCATTAGGGATTGTAGGATTTTATAGGGATTCCTTCTTTAATTCGATTTATACGATGATTTTTTTAAGCACTGGTTGTCAAATTTCTGGTATCGTTTTTATATAAATATTACATCCACTAATATAGGGAAATATTGAAGATAAATGTTTATAAATATAATATTTTGTTAGCTAGAGTTAAGTAATTTAATAAAATAAGATGATTATGAACAATTGAAATAGGGGTGGTAAGAAATCCTCGTAGCCTAAATGTCCCTTTATACTTTATAGTTTATTAGTGTTATAAAAATCAATTTCTTGCTCTTTGATTTTTATAAATCGTTTTCAGTTTTTATTATATGAATCGTTTTATTATTTGAAAGGTTCGAAATGTTTTGTCAATTTATCATGGAACATGTAACAAAAAAAGTAAAGTTGGAATCCAATGCTGTTAAAAAATCTTAACTAGAAAATCAAGCAAGATGCAGTCTTTTTGAATAGATTGAAGTGAATTCACTCTATGACTATGTGAAAGAGATATATGAGGTTTTCGGATTTTAATAGACACTTATGGATACTTAATACATCTAAAGGCGTAGGCAACACTTTCTAAGCGGAACTATCAATTTGAGCAGCTTTTCTGTCATAATTTTAGATTTCCTTTTATAGTTCATAAAAATTACCATGTCGCACTTGCAGGCTATTTTTTAGAAACCTTTTTCCCTATAATCAGCAATTCCTTTGTGCCTACTCCGCGTAGCCTTATTGACTATTTAATGCTATAGCAATATGTATAATAGACCGAGTAATATGATAAAATCATCCCACGATAACTCTGCATAAGATATTTACTAGCAACCCCAAAAAATCTCGCTGTGGCAAC
>DWON01000989.1:0-27260 GCA_018251015.1 Phocides pigmalion okeechobee | reverse complement strand
AAAATTCACAGAAGTGTTGTACGCCACAGGGAAAATGTTAATATATTATCAGTATTGATAAATAACTACAGTTCAAAGCTCACAAGTTGAACCTTAAAAAGTTTATCCCTTGTCTGCAGCCCTGTTATCTAATATTGAGGCTATATTCTTCATATAATACACATATTTTAATAGGGGTAGATGAATATAAAAAATAAACAACGAATAAATTACATACTTGCTTTATTTACAGAAATATTAGACCAAATTCTATTTAATTTTGGTAGTTAATTTTACCTTTATAAATTTAGACAAAATACAGTGGTTAATTAGATACAACAAAATCCTCCTGTGAACAGTTTGCTGTAATTAGAATTAGTAAAAGATAGGATCAAGAGGATTTTGCTAAGCTGATACATATTTCGTTGATAATGAGTAAGCAATTTATACTGACAAAGTGCAGACACTATTATAACTTGATAATTGTAATACAAACTTCTTATTTATGTAAAACATGCTATATATTTGACAAGCTTCAAATCATAAACAACTGCCGTATTACTAAGTCCCCTCAAGGAGATTATATGTAGCATAAAGATAAATGTGAATACGTCTTCTACATTAAATGCTGTATATAATTTTTAAGTAAGAAATACTGGTTAGCAAGCTTTGTGTTATAGTAAAAATTTTGTCTATACATTCGTTCTAAGTTCTAATCAACAGCAATTTTACACTAGCCAAATACGAGATTTCCATACATTCATGCGACAGCTTAAAGAATAAGTTGCTCGTTAATTGCCAGTATAAAATAACAATTAATCAGAAACTGATATTTAATAGTAGATTAATAGGTAGGGAATTATGTGCCAAACTAGTTTTCTTACATTATAGTATAACGTGGCTACAATCGGGGCCAGCCCTTCACATATGGCCGACGTAGTGGCAATATTATAAGCAGGATGGAGAAAACTATTTTAAAGATACTAATGCTTTGCTATAAAATTTCAAAATAAACAATTATAACAGTATTTGAAAATCCGAACTAAAAACTGGAGAACTGAAAAAATACCTATAACTTCACAAAAAATAGTCTGAATTGGGCCGACCCTGGCTATAATTAAAAATATCCATACTGTCTATTACAATTTGGCAATAAGTACAGGTTTTGGTAAACATTTTGATACTTAAAAGGTATAATCTCCTTGATCACTGTGTTTACAAAACTACATTGTTTAAGCAAAAGACCATGCATCACCATACTGTGTAACAAACATAAGAAGCCTAATTTCACTTCGAATATCTACTCGCATGTAAGACTAACATAGTTGATTAGATATACTGCAAAGCGTCAAGTAGGAAATGAAGCTACACAGAATGATTGTGCAGTATAAAGTCTTCTTTTAATTTCATACAAGTAATTTACGTGCTAGCACTGCAAAGCTTCTAACAATATGACAATACTCGACTACAGCTATCACCTATTCCTAAAAGATACCGAGCAACCAAATTCCTCAATTTCGATAATAAATAACTAGTTTATTAAACAGAACAGGCTTCATATAATTATTTTCGCATCTAGCTACCACAAACAGAATCGATAATTATTTAAAGTAACTATTACAATTATATCACACACTTCGGTTTACGTAGAACTCTAGTATGATATAAATCAACGTAACTTAAAATCAAATTAGAGTAATTGTAAAACAAACATTGCAAAAAATCACTTAACTAGCAATTTTAAGCGTTTTTTTTATACTAATCAAAATTCTGTTTGAGACATTGTAACACTGCAAATATAAATAAATAGTAAAAAATTAAAATATAACACTCTAACTTATAGTTAAAGTTTTGAATTGACAAAACTTAAAATAAGTCTCTATTAAACTGCTGTTCGTTAAAATCAAAAGCGAGCAACCCCGACGTCTCGACTTCTACCGTACGTAATAGCAACGTTAAGTTACGAAATCGTATTCGCGTCTCCGGATATCCATTAATGTTGTTGGCACTCCAGCAAACAAACATAATGAGGATCGTATCGAGCGAGACTAACATTAAAAGCTTCCTTATATACAAGATGTTAATGAGTGTTTGATGTGATCCACGTAAAAACAATGACTATAATTATTATTCTGGATGATTGTCATGAATAACCATCAATATCAAATTTGATAAAAACTAAATTATCAATAAACAAATTAAGGTACAAGTTTTTCTAGAGTGGACATGTAAGAATTCATATTATTAACTATTTATACCAAATAAAGTTACATCTAAACGCTCTTATGAATAAACAATAACTATAAAATAAAACAGAATAATGAAATGTTAAATTATAACACAGCTTTTGCTCCTCACTTCATCGTTTCAATTGGGTACATGACGGATGCTACACCACTTTTACTTATGGATTTCACTCCAATTCTGTTTTTATCTTCGATATTATAACATATTAGCTAAAAGAAATGTACAGCAAAGCCTATGTACCGTTACTTTAAATGGAATGTGACTCTAAACACAATTAATAGAGGACACAGAGAGTTAAACTGGGACATAGCATCGTCATAGATACCACAAAGACCACAATGAGTAGATGGAAGAAACAATATCAATAAATTATCAAAACTATTTTTTTCTTTTCCGTATGATTTCTCCATTAAAATCGAAACTTACAATTCCCTCATTGCAGCTATTAAATGTGAAAAATATAAAGATATCATCGGTGAGTTTAAGTTACTAAAATGGCAATGCACTTAGCGACACTCCCAAACTTTGACGGTCTGATCAACGCTGCCCGATATCACATATGGCAAGGTCCTGTGGAAATCTGAAATTAGAAATGATTTTTTTAGTATATTTGCAAAATAAATACGCGTGGAAGAAAACCCATAACAGCAGAGTCTTCCGCGATTAACAATTAAAAAAATCGACGCAATTTAATTTCCAATAAAGCTACGTCGCAATAAGTGCTGGACAGTTTTTTGTAATATTGATGGAGCAGGAAAAAACTACATAATAATGTTAATCACAAAACTTGTTATATCTCTGAAATGTTGTTATCTACAATGTTAGTAAGTTATAGTTACATAATAAGTAATTTATGTAAAAATATAGCTTAAACTTAAAACGACTCTGTAAACTCCTTTGAAAACATTTAATTAGAAATATGCAACGTCAGGATGGATACGCCGTTCGGAGGATTTTCAAGCTATTACGATGAAGTTTAATATGAAGTCCGAATTAAAAAATATTGAGTGCCAAAATCATAACATTACTTTGGTGATTTGCTTTAGAGTGACCTATGTTCTACTGTAAGAATATATATATACCGAGACTGGTGGCAAAGTGCTGGTGCGCGTAGAGGGTCTTGAGGCACCGCGTGTGCGCGATGTCCCATACACGCAGCGTCTTGTCGTCGGAGGCGGTGAGCAGGTAGCGGCCGGCCGGGTGCCACGCCGCGCCGCGCACCCAGTTGTCGTGCCCCACCAACGTCGCCACGCACAGCCCCGTGCTCACGTCCCAGATCTGTTACATACATTGTTTTTTCTTTAAGAGATACTCTTCTACGTGCACGCCGGTCACACAATATTGAATGGAAGCTACAAAAAATTATATTACATCTTTAAAACTTAACCTGCGGCGCACACAATTGCCGTGTATTACTTGGCGCAATGCGCTTGCGGCTTGTACACACCTGTTGTATATGTAGATATCTGTAAGGATTGGAGGCGAACACATGTGCTGTATTTATGACAGTGGTACAAGACCGGGAGTGGAAACGTCTGTATAGTCATAAATGTTACACGGATGCTAAAAATACATTTCTGTGACTTTTCGATGCATCTCCAGTCTAAAGAAAGTAGCTCCAGTTTAGTCAGCCTCCTGCAACGCTGACTCGCTGTAACATATGAGAGCCGCAATCAAAGTCAAAGTTCTGTAGTCCTCTTGAAGATCATGTTTTAATGTATTCTTACTTTTAATTGTTTTCATTACCTTGACGGACTTGTCTCGCGAGCCGCTGGCGAGGAAGGGCCCGGCGTGGTTGGCGCGGCGGTTGTCGGTGCCGGCCGCCTCGTTGATGGCGGCCGCCGCGCTCTCCGGCGCCCCCGCCACGCACTCCTCCACGTGCTCGTGCTCGCGGAGCTCCATCTGGTGCATACGGAACAAAGTCAACATAGAAGACATAGATAAAGCCCAATATAAAGTGGAAATATGGCGCTGTGTTTATAAAGAAAATTAATAAACCTTTAATCTTCATCCTTAACTCGTCTGAACGCATTGAGTAATAAAATAATTGTCTACTAAGTCAACGAAATTCTTTTTGTAATATAATGCATTGAAAAGTTATATTTTTTAATACAGACCAAGTTATGGAATAAATTGGCCTTATCTATATGCGAGAACATTTGAATTACTAAGAACTGGAATTCAATTTGTGGATTTTAGTACTTTTTAAATTAATGAATATAAACTAATTTTAATCACTATCTCAAATGCGAACAGCATATTTTTTTAGTCTGTATGATAATATGAAAGTGTGTCCTATATTCCATTATTACTAGAAATTTTAACAAAAAACAGATATATATATATGAATGTGTGTATATTCAATTGTATAAAGTTATATACCATAATATTATGTATTATATAGAATATGGTTTAGTGCACACTAGATTTTCTTTTCATATGCATTTTCCGATCCCGGGGCTGCTGGAAGAGATTTCACTTTGAAATAAACAGTGCTTTGTGCTACATTTTCTATTATATAGCTTTCCTTTTGCGATATACCGTGTATAAAAACTTACAAATAAATAAATAAAACAGGATATGAAAACAACCTTGCACTCGTTGGTGTCCGCGTTCCATATGCGCACAGTCTGGTCGTTGGAGCAGGAGGCGAGCAGCGAGCCGTCGGGCGACACCCGCACCATGCGCACCCATTCCCGGTGCCCTTTGTAAGTCTTCACGCAGTATCTATATATACAATAACATTTTAACACTGACTTCGGTGCGCATATATTACATCGGTTCAGGGTTGCGGCACTAAACTAAAGCTGTTTTCTCTACACCGAAGATGCGCCGATAAATCATAGAAGTATTCTTTTTAGCAACTACGAATACGCAGACGTTGTTTCTGCCCGCATTCTTGTAGCGCCAGCGTCAATAAAGCAACCGCGTGCGCCCGTAATTCATACAGACTTTTACGTAGTGTGCAAGCCGCAATCACGTTACGCCAAGAAATACATAGCAAATGTTTATCCCGCAGGGAAACTGTTAAAGATCTAAAAACCACACAAAGGTTCATGCATGTTTTAAGGTGGAAGTAAAGTTCGATTGGGGAGGTACCCCCGCCGCTCTCATAATCCACCGTAAAGCTTTACTCGTGTTTCGGTTGGAGAGATGCGGTTGCCGGCTACACTTTGAACCGAGGAAACCATCTTAGTCCTCAGGAGTAGCAACGTGTCTGCGTTCGAGCTCAGATAGGATTTGGGGCTGTACGTGAATGTCTATGGGCCGCGACTACTTAACATCAGGTGGTTTTCATGCTCGTTTGTTACTCTTCTCACATAAACAAAAGTAGTGGTTCCTTACCCAGTAGCGACCTCCCAGGCCTTGATGGTCTTATCCCGGCTCGCCGAGTAGACGATGTCGCCGCTGGGCGAGAACGCCACCGACGACACGTTGTGGTCGTGGCCGTGCATCGTCTTCACACACTCGAACGTCTGGTTGAAGTCCCACAGCTTGATCGACATGTCCGCGCTGCATGATACTGGAAGACAAATAAAATTTTTTAACCAAATTTTAAAAATAGATTTCTTTTACCCGCCACAATAGCAGTAAATTCTCAAGTAAGTTCGATTGTATTTATTTTGATTTATTACCACCTCAGGTCAGATCAGTTATTTAATGTTTAATTGAGAAAATATTTGGTCAAATTTAAATTTTAAGAAAAAATGTTTATATTGGTGTGTGGAAAAATAGGAGATGAAATTTTATATTGAAAATAGTTATAATTGAGTAACATGTGTATGAAATATATTTTGAATGAAATTTGTGTCCTGAAAGGCGATAGAACAGGAAAGAGGAATTTTCTTCTCGAAGAAGAATTTTCGAAAATTGATTAACAGAACAGTTTTTTTTGTATGTACATTGATATAAAACATTTTTTGCCGCGCCTTGAGATTGAGATCGATCGACGGATCAACAATGATATGATATGACAATCGGAAAATGATATGGCGTTCTGTTATGCCATTATGCTCCTGTCTACGTCACCATTCTCTATTCTTTATTTGTCTGCTATTTATACTCTGTGTATAATTACAGTATTACAATATTTAATAAGAATAGTAAAAATATAATTTTTTGAAGATGTTTTAATTCATATTCAATTATTGGTTTAACCGTTTTAGGTTGACCACCTGCATAGGCATCTGTTTTTAAGGGTTTGATTGAATACATAAAAATAACACTTTCCATTCTAATTTAATCAAAAAACGTATATTTTAACATAGATAGCGACTATCTTATCTTACGTACGTATTAATACTAGTAATAGTATTAATTATGATAGCGGAGTGCACATACGTAGATTTACATGAAAAATCCTTGAAACATTTACGTAAATATCAAATTCTAAATAAACCCTTTACTTTTCGTAAAATAAGATATTTTATAACGATTAAATAAGAGTTAATATTTATTTATATTAGAGAGTAGCGAATAAACATTCAATACATCCACATCCAAATTCATAAATAACTTTTATAATGTTTCCAATCCTGAGAACTAAAATGGTTGCTTTGCCTGCAAGTGTACTTCTTCAACCGAAGCACAGGAATGGTTCTACTGTGGATTATGAAAATTGTGCCTTATTTGTCGGCGCATCTTCTTTCTAGAGAAATAAGGTCCAGTTCAGCGCCGCCTCCCGCAACACTGACCTGATCTAATATATGCACCGCAGTCAGTGTTAATGATACAATGTAAAATCTATACATCGGCTTTGAGCGCCCTGTTCGCTTAGTTTGACCGGCACAAAAACAGACAGCAGAAAAAAAACTCTCGGCACTCATGATGATGTCGATTTTACTCTTTTCCTCACCTAGTAGTTTTCCATGATGGTCGAAGGCGATGTCCTGAACGGAATCGGTATGTCCCTTGAGGGTTCGTTCGTACTCGCCGCTCTCAAACTCCCACACCTTGATGGTGGCATCCTCGCTCGAGGAAACCATCAAACTGAACACTGGGTGAAATATTACCTGCAAATATCAATATTACCTTTTGACCACATACATTTTTATAACATCAAGGTTTCTATTATGTTCGCGTTGTAAATGGTATTTCAATAACAATGTATATATGTTTCGTATTTTTCTTTCTTTTTCCGGGTCGGTGATAATATATTTCAAAAATTAAGATTAAAAATAACTCTGTAAAGAATCCCCAATATATAAAAATATTTAACATTGATATTTTCATATGATAAGTACCTAAATAAGTAATAATCATGAGTATCATTGAAACATACAAAGACACGTAGCCAACCATCTAAACCCAGAAAAAAATCTAAACTCACGATTGATTTAATTGTCTTCCTGAACCATAATCGAATCTGGACATTTTTAAGTACGTAAAGTAGATGCTGGATAATTCAGGATCGACTCATACAAATTATTGCTTCATTCGTAACACAGATCTTGTAGATTCGCAACCCTTTACCTTAACCGCTATTCTTATCAGGTCGTCGGTCCAACTGGTTGGGGGACGCCCTGTACTCCTTTTGCCTAGACGTGGTTGCCACTCGAGGACATTTCTGCCTCGTCGGTTGTCCGTCAACAGGTATATATTTATACGTATATAATTTAATTACCTTAGTAATAGTGGCTCTATGGCCGGTGAGGCAGAATTTCTCCGGCGGGCGCGGGATCCACTCGGCAGGCGTACGTTTGGCACGCGTGGGCGCTCCCTCTATAAACTCCTTTTGCGCCTCCGACAGCTTGGATTCTAATTCCATCACCTGAAACGTTACAAACAAAAACACGATTGAGATTTACTTTACCCAAAATTTTTTTTGAAGATGTACTATCACCACGTCCATTTCAACGGTTTAGAAATACTAACGGGTGGTCGACAACCCACTTGAATAGGAGATGAACATCTTAGATATCAGGTAGAACAACGTCTCTTTGATTGATATTTAGTTAACGCTTCTTCTATATGAAGTTGGTTACAGATACATTCCTGAGCGGTGGTAACCTCTTACCAATATGCGGACGTTCGCTATATTACGACGCATGTTTGTCTGCTATATTAAACTCATAAAAATATACATTTTAAGTGTATTTGTCGACCAAAAGATTACATATAAACGTGCGAAAATTCAGATACAGATATTATTTTTCATAGTTCTTATATATCGAGTTTGCAGACTAACAAATAAGAGAGTATGAGAACTCCAAGGGAGAAAGCGGCGTACAGTAAAAAAGGGGAAATGATTAAGACTTTCAGGTCGAAGGAGCAGCTCACAGTCGCTCACCGAATTTGAGTGATAGCAATCAACATAGAACAGAATTCCCTTTAGCCGATAAACCATTCGAACATACTAGAAAACTATTATTAATAAGATTGTTTTACTATTCCTTGTACATTTTATATATTTCATTCAAAGTAGACAGTATAGTAATTATCGTCTACAGACAAAGAGAGCGGAAGTTTTCAGTTACGCCAACTCAACGAGAGCATTTCATAAATATGTCGCATATTAAGCATAAAAGCGCGGAGTGACCCGTATAGAAGTTGCAGAGAAATGGCTCTGCATGACCTAGAAACGTCGCAGTTTGCGATCGATCGAGTCCAATGCCTAGGACAGCTTGTCTAGAATTGTAGATGATATCTTCACTTTCCTCAATTTCGTGCTTGTGAAACAAATTTTATTCGAAGAATACTTTCAGATTAGTATGTACAATGACGACATAATTTATGCAAAGCTTTAGAAAAGCATCAATCCCTCTCGTCCCGTGGATGTTGCGTGAGACTGTCGTATAGAGGTTTATATGATCTTCCCTGAAGTAACTTCTGTGTTTTGGTTGCACTTACAAGGAAAGCGACCATCTCAGTTCTCAGGAGAATCAACGTATCGATGTAAGAGTTTAAATAGGATTTCAGTCTTGTTTAAGGTCGTATGTGGATGTTCATAGACTACAGCGACTACTGAACAACGATGATGACCTGCTTCCTTGTTTTCTATTTCTACGTTCAACTCAACTTATTCAGACCAAATTGTACAGCTAGCATACAACTAAGATAATTTTATAACCTGTCGAACTGTTGTGTAGTAACAGCAATTGTGTAATTCGTTCGTAAGTCGTAACTTTAACTTTTAAATGTCGAGATACTTATCACTTTCTGTGATTTAATTGTTAAGGCTACAATGACAACGTTAGACGTTTTGTAGTACCTATTTAATACTAATAATACCATTTAGGTTTATATTCAGTGTCATTTCAGTTATAATTTTGCCTTGGATTAATTATTTTCTGTCTATTTGGGGTTCCATACGCGCCTAAAAAATGAATTCTTCTAATTTCGACATCGTGTGGCTATTCGCCCGTCCGTAAGTCGAAGCCATTTTACTCGAAGACTATAAAAAAAAATATTAGTGTTGGTGTTGGCACTACAAACATAATAGTGAGGGATAAATAAATGCAATGCACATAAAAATGAAGGCTATAATTGGATTTTATTCAAAATACTTGAATTATATGATATCTAACTCGAGCAATGAATATTACGACCTCCCTTCTGTAACTTTTGATCTATGGCTTGTATATTAGTGTTAGAACTAGACAGAAAAACATTTAAGAAAAAGTAGTTTAGAAGACATATTATGTTAAGTACTTTTTTAGATATGGGATATTTTTAATTACTTTGCCCTGATTTATGAATTTTTAACCTTGCATAATCCGACACTTATATTCCGATACCCGATTCGACTCACAATACATAATACCATATTTTTTTAATTTCGTCAAAACCTTTTAATGACTTCAAATTTGATATGACGTAAAATATACTTATTGTTATCTAATAAACGTCTTTGCTGAGCTTTTGATAAGATTTATCAAGAGATAAGTGCGATATTGCATAACAAAACCTTGACCTAAATGTTCAAGCTTCAAATGAGTCATAACTGCTCGTATACACTGCACACATTTAGCCGTAAGTACTTCAAACATTGCTCCTTATTTTTAATACTGAAATACCTACTAACTTTGCAGTAGAAACATTACAAGCGTTAACTTACAATTTCGCCCGAGAGTTGAGGCACCTGCTATAAGTTATATAGCAATACGTAATTTCAAAAATATCGCTTAAACAACGTTTATTTTTTATGTGAAAGGAGTAGAAAACCACCTGAAGTAAAGTAGTCGCAGCCCATAGACATTCACGTACAACTACAAACACGACTGAAATCCTATCTGAGCTCGAACGTAGATACGTTGCTACTCCTGAATACTAAGATGGTCGCCTCGCTTCAAAGTTTAGACAGCAAATGCACCTTTCCAACCGAAACATAAGTAATGCTTTACAGCGGAGAATGAGGGCGGTGGTAGTTCCTCCCCGATCGAACTATACTTCTCCCACCTTTTAACTATAATCATTATTGACCACAATATAATTCCAAGATAATATTGTATGATAATATTTAGTCTATACTGATGTCGGAATTGAAGACACCGTACAAAATTAGAGGTAAAGTAAAAAGATAGTAAGTAATGAGGGACATTTTGCGTTATACCAAACCAATGTTTCACTTGTCTATAAAAGTATAGAAAAGGGAAGGCAGTATTTTTCCCCAAGTTAAGGTGCTAAATTCTAGTGAGAAGGATGTATGAGAAAAACAATATTTCTACCTAAAATGTGGAATAAATTATAACTTGTACATTTTTTTCTAGTTTTTTTCGGCTAACCTATAGAAATAATAGTAATATTTTAATTATACAAACTCGATCAATGTGTACCTTTTACGGTTTTAAAAAGCTTTGATCTTAGCAGAGACAAATATAGCAAAACGTAGGAACCGTGGCAATATAATACAACCAGAGGGGTACGATCGCGACTCGTATGTTTTCCATCAGCCTTTACGCGTCCACTGCTGGACATAGGCCTCAGCCAGGTGCTGCCACTCTGACCAGTTCTGTGCTCTCTGCATCCAACGGTTTCCCGCGACCTTTATCAAGTCGTCGGTCCACCTAGTTGGGGGATCTAGATGTGGTCGCCACTCTAGGATCTTTCTGTCCCATGGATTGTCTATTCTTCGGGCGATGTGGCCAGCCCATTGCCACTTCAGCCTGCAGATTTTGAAAGCTATGTCGGTGACTTTTGTTTGTCTACGAATCCCGTCGTTAAGAATCATATCTCGTAGCGAAATACCGAGCATAGCTCTCTCCATAGCACGCTGAGCGACTTGGAGCTTCCAGATGAGTCCTAGCGTGAAGGACCACAATTGTTGTGTTTTCTTATGTGTTACTACGCATTTATATACTACCCGAAATAAAACCTCAGTTCTCTTTAATGTTAGGATATCCCTATGGATAGTCTATACTAGAGCAACATCTTAACATCAGATGACCTGCTCGGTAACAAAAAACTAGTTACTTGTTATTTATTATGACCGTTTCCGGACATTACGAAGTGAAACCTGAAAATGTCATTATCTTATATCAATTTAACCACGTTTACATCAGAGGCCTTCAGGCGGTTAAAAAAACTTCCGCTCAACGCGGCGGGCCATGGCCGAAATGCACATTATATAAATCCGGATCTCAATCCCTAATCAACCAAGCATTCCAAATATCTGGTGGAATTTACTCTGGTCCAAATTACGGAAACTTCATCCGTCATTGTTACAAACCATTGCTAGATTAACTGCGTAAACGATTGTACACACAAACCTAGAGGTAAATTCAACAAAAACAAGTATGAGCAACACTCTTGTAGCCTCTATGGAAACCTTGTATGCCCATGTTTGCCGAAAGCGAGCAATATTTTCTTTCCTTCAACAAAACTTATTTGGACATTCAGTTAGAGGAAACATCGTAATAGCAAAAATACTTTAGATATCCACCACTTGGCAAGTGAAAACTGGCATAACATGTATTTTTACTAACATACAATGTCTGACAATCAGTTCAATAGATATCAATAATGTTTAATAAATTGCCTATGACACCATTTAAGATGATCATGAACTTGATTGATAAAATTGACTGAAGAAATATACTCAGTGAAATCGATACCAAATAAAGGATGTTTAATCAAATGTACTGAACGAAGAGAAAATATACGTCATCTATTAATTGCATAACTGAAATTGCTATGTATAAATGCACGCAAAGCATTATGACACAAGGCCGACGCCTATATGTTTCGTGAAACATTGAAAATAGTTTATTATTGATATCGATTGGTGTACCTTGATCGCACTGAGAATCCCTCTAGCTAGCTCTAGCCTTATATACCTTGACGAGCGCAACAGCAATACATATTACCACATAATATAAACCAACAGTCAATCATTCAGGAATATATCAAGAAACTACCGAATTTTTTGATTTAGAAATAACAGTATTAAGTTGGTAAAGGGGTACGATTCGATCTGGAATCAAATTAAGTTGAATGGCATTGGCACTTACTATCAGATGAACTGAATTTTTTGTGCTATTTGAATCCCTACGATATTGTAAAAGAATGTAAAAGGTCGTCCGTTTGTTTTTAAACCGTTTGTTTTAAAAGCTATTAATTTTATGTACTTTAATTTTTGTATATGGAGTCAGCTTAAGTCTCATTATAGGGTATATATTATCACGCTAATTTATCTCGGTACTGAGCAGTGAACAAAAATAATTACATGGAAGATTACAGACTTTAAGTAACATTTTCTAATTTACCTATTTCTATACTATACAGTTTACAAAAAGTGCTTTGGCTTATATTTCATAGGGAAAGACCTATGTCTTTAATCTACGTTAACGTTAGTCTCACATAAAAATGTACAGAGTATCAGTTTGGTACTATAACCACTAACCTTCTTCTGCAACCTGATAACCGAGGTCCATTTTTTCTCGAGGAGCCCGCCGAACTTGCGGTCCATCTCGCCGGTCATGTCCGCCTCCTTCTTGAACGCTTCCAGCGCGTCCATGTAGCCATTGCTGCCCAAGTAGTCGGCGATCGCTTTGTTCCTGCAAAAAAAAAGTTTTGTGTTATAATCCAAGTTAAGTGATTGTCCCAATAAAGTTTGTATTGATCGTAAAAGATTAAAAAAGTTAAACATTGGGCGCGGATGAGAATTGATGGGTGACCCCTAGTAGAAAAAACTAATGCGCACTTGTGCATTAGACCTGAGTATTTGACGTTAGTTTCAACTTAATACCTTCACACGTTGCTGAGAAAAAGGGTCTTGGTAGATTGACAAGGATATGTAAGGTTTCCAATTTTCTTTGTGAGTTACAGAATCCTAAAATTAGGAAAGTAACTAAAAATAAATACAGTGTACAATGGCATAACATATCATGGATAACGCAATAAGTAATTATAAAATGTAGTACTTTTATCAATACTTTACAAGTTACAAACACAAAAGGGCATTCAGCTTTTGCTACGGTTCTACAAAATATGTAACATACACATTGTAATACTAAAAAATCGATTTTTATCAAGAATGGTAAATTTAAACTGCACCAGAAGGTATTCTATATAAATATTATTTATTAACAGGTTAAAAGAAACCGAACTTAGCAATAGTTAATTTGTACACCTTTTAACTAACTGGCCTTAGTGTAGTTATAAATAATGAATATAAATATATACCGTACCTAAAAACAATACAATGTTTATAACATGGGACATGAAAACAGTATAATAAAAGAAGCCATATTTTTTATTTTGAGTATCTGCTTGATCGAGGAATGAAAGTGGAGCACATTGTGCCACAAAAGTCTTAAAGAGTCGAGACTAGGAATACAATGAGAAGAATGCATTAAAAGTAATTATGAAACATATGAGGAATCATGATGCAATGATGAGAGATCATCCCCGTAAAAATAATGAAATTGGTTAAAAAGACAAATTTGTAGGTCAGCGACACCGGTAGCTACGAACGTCAAATGTTCCAAATAGATAAGACGTCCTTGCTGCGTGTAATAATAGCCCGTATCCGTAAACTATGCTAGCTTTGGCTTCGAGTTCACTTGTAATGATCTTTCAGGAATGCGCCTACGCCGGTTTTTCTAAGAAATTATGTCCAGAATTTATCTTGAAAGCCTATAATTTTTTGTCTGTGACTTTGTCAGCGTAGATTTTAAGAGGGGAAAAGTGTACACATGTGCAAGTCTGTGGGTAGGCGAAACAAACTGTATATCAAAACATTAAATAAGTCTAACCGTTACAAAATAAAATTAGTTTTCTTAGAATCTGTCAAGTAGTTTTTGTGTGATGGTAACACAGGCATAAGGACAGACGAATTTTGGACGACATTTTGGATTTAATGTCTACAAAGATAATAATGACAATTAGAATGATATTTTACAAAATAATATTCACTGTCAGCTATTGCTCAATTATCATTTTATTAGAATTACATCCTAGAGGTAATTTATGACGATTGTAACCCATTGTTATATTTCTTTACATATTTTCATTTTGTAATGACTAATTATATGCCATATCGATAAAAAACAGGACTTTGTATTTTTAATTTGTTCACCATTTTGTAACTTACTCATAAAGATTATTATTATTGGAGTATGAAGTCCTTTCAATGTGTCTCTCTATGGTTTGATTAAGATACTGTTTCAAAACCCTTATTGAATTTTTTCGTTAAAAAGTTATTAATATAAGAATAATTGAGTTAACAAGATATGTAGCTTAAGTTACACAGGCTTCATGATTGGATTAGGATTTTTGGATGAGTAAACATCGTAACTTTTAAGCCACTGCGTCCTAAAGTCGTCTATATAGAAACTCAAGGATCGATTTTACTTTTGCATTTCGAGTTTGTAAAGCTTTTATTCTATAATTACTAGCAAAATAAATTGCGCTATATTAGCTATTAAAATACATTTCAATTGTAACAATATAGTATTAAGTGGGGAGAAGGAGTCTATTTAAAAACAGAAAAAAATTAAGGTGGTCTACGAGACAGCAAGTTTGGGGACTTGTTACTTAAAGATTTCTTTACACAAACCAGTCTGAAAATAGAATCAAAACTTGAACTAAGCAAGCGGAAACGGAACAAAAGCTCGTTAACGATGTACAGGTGATTAGCCTGTTGCATTTAGGATTACTAGAATCTGATTTATTACGTCATGTGCCACCAATCTTGTCGACTTACACTCAGAATACATCAAGATTAGTACTACTGTACAAAATGTTACAAATGGTTAACGAACACAGATATCTTCCCACGCATTACTTTCTAAGATAAATATTATGACAAGCCTCATTTATTTCATAGTACGATAGCGATGCATGGTGTAACTGTCTTGTTTATTTCGAATATATTCATATCGGGTTATTTTTATTGAGATTTGATTCAATGTATTCACGAATAAATTCTCTACAGTTAATCGTTAATTAAGTATTGTTGTGATTGTGATTATATGAAATGTGTGTATGCTCAACACGGCACACCAAGGTGTTTGCAAGTACACAAGTACTTTTAGCGCTGAATCAAAATATTTGTTAATTTATTCAAACAAAAAGTAAAAATACGGACATTAATAAAACGGACTTAATGCTATAAGCATTATCTTCCGAAATCGCCGAAACAATTTCTATCGATTTTTATGTCTAATATAATAAAATGTAATTTTACTTCAGAACCGAACACATAATTGCTATGTCACAGCTAAAATAGGATTTCTCTAGGAAAGGTCACGATAAACTATTTGTATATTCTCTATTTTTAGCTTCCGTAGCCACCTGGCTAAAAATAACCTCTATTATTTTATAATTTGTGTTAAATTTATAGCAATTTGAACTACAAACAGAGATAAAATACAGGCATACATAAGGCTGCCTTACCGATACAGAAGCGATCTACTAGTGAACTAATTATTTATCAGTCCTTGTAATTTTTTATATTGCAGCTTGCAAAGCTCTAATATATCCACTAAGAGATTGATATTTTAAAAAGTATTAGTTTTGCAAACAACAATAAACTACGAAGGAAATTTGCCAATTGAATCATATCCTCTTCAGATGACACATTTCCACGATTACTTGTTTTATTTATTGTGAGATTTTATTTAATTTTCTGTTTATGATTATTATGAGTACATAAATTATGATTACATATTTCGTACTGGTTGCATTAATTAATTTATTTGCAATAAGATAATGAGCGTTATAAAAAATATTCCACTAATTTTTTCTACCACTTACAGTTGGTCGCTTCGATCGATACATTCGACTAGAATTTCCAATTTCAATTTCCTTTAGTAACTAATTCAAAATGTTTCTCACAAAGCAGACCGCTCTACGTTGAAATTGCTTTTTCACAGCTGCATTACACAATGAACTTGGAAACAAGGTACATAAAGTAACGTTCTACAAAGGAATCGCGAACAAGTTATACGTGTGTTTTGTAGGCGTTTGTATTCTTGGAAACCTTGTACCAAATATATGTATCGTTGAGACTACAATTTAAGAAACGTACGGAAATGTATGTTACAAACGTTACATATTTATACGTTTCTACTACTGGAACTGTATTGCCTTATTTGTACGTATTCGTAATTTGTTACGCCCTAAGGTTTTATGTAATAGTGATAACTCCATATTCGAGAGTGTATGCGTGTAGTGCCGTCCTGAACAGTATTGCAATATTCTACCTGAGAAATTAAACCAATATATAGATTGATATGTACAAGAAGCTTTTAACATGTCAGTACCATTCGGGCATCAACTCTAGGGACACCACCGTCGAATCTATTTCTGTTATGTAACAACAGTGTTAATCGTTGCTATTATCGGATTTGAAAGAGTTTTTCATTCAATATGTAATCATTTTATATCTAGTACTGCATAACGTTACGTTGGGTAAAGATCCAATAAAAGATTATCACGTTAATGGTACTTGTGATCTGCTATAGGAAGTATTTGAGTTACTTAAAATACGTAATTGAAATACAAATACATTTGGTATATGTATTCAATTACTTTAAAAAATGATAATTTGTAATTGGTGTTTCAAATAGATGACTCTGAAGTATTTTGTTGTTGATATATCAAATGGTTTCAAAATACATTAGTATCTTATTAATGGTTGCATTCTGTAAATAGTTATAGGTACATACAAAATACATTGTGTATCAGTACTTTAAAAATCTAAGGATAACGAAGAGAATTTTTCTTCTACTCATTAATTGAACATACAAATTCATATCGAAAATCTCAAGAAATAATTTTATTATACATCAGTTCGGTGACCGTTACACCAAGCGATATATACTAAAGTTAACTTTACAGCGTAAAAGATATATTATTCAACAAACCCTTCGGAAATAACGTATGATAAATAAATGTTCCATATCAAACGTCATTATATTTGATAAACGATGTTTATTACAATTTTTATTACACTTGTTAGGCAAAACTTGTTTCAGTACGGTGGTACGACAGACGGATACATCGACAAGGTATTAGTGCGCGGTGCTTGTAGTTTCTACTGTAAAGTTCATTTCGCGATTGTTTGTCGTGTCATGTTACGATATCTACACGGTGAAACTAAATCGATTCTAAAGACAATCAGTCTCGCGGGTGTCCCCATTGTTGGCGTGGGAGCAATCAAGTTGGGCATTTTATTTGTGCAAGAGAAAAGATTGCCCGTCGTGGGTGGCGCGTCAATTACTTAAATCCAAATGTCAAACAAGAAAAAAAAGATTATTTATTTAGTATAATGCAATGATGTCGAAATTATTATTTATTTACTTAACTAGCGACACGGCCCAGCTTTGCTCAGGCAAATCTATTATGCACCAAAACCTTCCTCGTGTATTACTCTACCTGTTGTTGAAAATTGTGAGAAAATCCGTCTTGAGTTTATAACGAACAGACAGATAGACGTGACGGGGGACTTTTTTGTATAATATTTAAAGATAATGCAATAGAAGCAAATCGTGATGTTTGTCGTGCACGATTGTTTATTTAGGTTGTGATACAAAACTTCCGAAACATTTAACAAATGATCAACATTTGTGTTAATTGACAGTTCTATTTATCTACAAAAAATAAAGGCGTTAAAATTAATAACATAACGTATTAGAGTGGATATAAAAGTTTAACGTACGTTATTAGGCTTAAACAAAACTGTAAGGAAAGAAAGTACTGTTAGTATAGATTATAGTATAGTTGAAGACTAATGTGACATTTCAGACTAGTGTTTATAATCTTTCTAGCTACCTGAACGGAAGCTTTAAAGTGTAATAATTATTATCGTTATAGAGATTAAATCCACCATTACCTTTTAATTTTTGTTGATCTTTTACCACATCACGTGAAAATAAACCGATTTAAATAAAATTTATTTTCGTTTTGTACCCTTTGGAATAAGGGAAAACCGAGGATACTTTTCTGCTCATTCATTGCACAGGTTGCATTCCCTTACATTAAAATTTACAGCGCCAAAGTCGTGAGAACCTGGAGTTCTCCATCAATAAACTTGAAACCTACTTCTTTCTTCTACCCTAATTCTTTTATACACCAACATTTGCCATTATTTGCTCTATATTCATACGTTCATTCTTTGGTCTTGATTTCAATCCTTGGTTAGTGGCAGAGGTTTCTTACATGCCACTGCAGCGAGTACGAAACCCGGCGAGCAGCGAAAGTGGTTACATGCGTAGAGGCGCAGGTCGAACGGGGACCGCTTGAGAAAATAACTTTCACGCTACATTTCCGACGTGATAACTCTGATTGAAGGGCAATTACAACAACAACGCACACATGCACCTGCCCAAAAATAATTACCTAATAATATAGTGTCTTGACCACACTCAAGAGTACTTTTCATGGAAAGTTTGATATTTATCGTTGAGATACTTTCATATGTATAAAGTACAGTACGTATCACCATATTAATTAGTCCTTATCACATGGTACCTACATTAGTCGTATGAACTCGTACGTACCGCCGCCCTCATAATCCGCCGTAAAGCATTACTTGTGTTTCGGTTGGAGAGGTGCGGTTGTCCGCTACATTTTGAAGAGAGGCGACCATGTTAGTCCTTAGGAGTAGCAACGTATCTACGTAGGTCAGATGCGATTTCAGTGTTTTTTGAGGTTGGACGTGGGTGTCTATGGGCTGCGACTACTGAACATCAGGTGGTTTGCATCTCGTTTGCTACTCTTCACACATAAAAATAATGATTATGATACACTCTATATGAAGCTTAAAACTCATTCAGGGTGCTGGGTATTTTACTCCTCGACAAAATTCGTAGACGAACTAAGCTTACGGAGATAACGCCCAGAACTAGCAGGCTGATGTGGCAATGAGCCGGCCATATCCCATGGACGACACACACACATATTTAGACCACTATACCTATTTTTGATTTTGGGAAACAATTGAGATATAAAAGTCACAGTCCATTGGAATATTGGCATAGTAGGAAGACTCGTGTATAGCAATGGACCACAACGGGCTAGATAAATTGAATAATCGAAATAATGATTATTTCAAAGCCGAAAAACTTAAACAATATTACACTTGACATAGTACCTTGTAGCCAAATACTTGTTGCCGAAAACCACCAGGGCATTTATGTTGCGATCCGTAATAAGAATTAGCAAGTCAAATTGTTACGGCCATTGACATAATGTGATTCGGTATTAGATTGCCATAACTGAATGCAAATTCGCAGTAACGTTATGATGACATAAAGAGGAGTAACATTCGAAACTACAAATAAAAATGTCAATGTATGGCATATATTATAAGACGAACAATTTATGTTAACATATTAATTTTGTTACTCATGATAAATTTGTGCTCAAAATTTAACGTAACCACTTTACAATATAAACAAGGAAGCATGGATACTAGACAACTACTAGATATTTGTTAATATTCATGTATCAAGATACGAATTTACGCACAATTACAATAACAAGTTATAAATAATGTAACACATAGAAGGGTTAAATCAATTGATTTAAATTAACATAAGACATTTAAGAACGGTGATAGACTCGCAAAACAGCTTTTTTGTCGATTGTCAGGTTTACATAGAAGCAAAGATAATGTTATTCCTTCATTATTGCAAAGGATTTACTTACGTACTCAGTTTAATTAGAGGTTAAATATCTATATCCAAGTCTGTAGTGAGCTCTAAAAATCAGGTACCTGCTCCCACTTTTGTTATATTATATCATGAAAAAGTTTTCTTGTAAAATTCGAAGCTTATACAGAAAACCTTGCAATCGATACTTCATAAGGAATTTCATTTAGGTCTAAACTAAAGAGTACATATGCAATAGGTCGTATACCTTTAAAAGGTTGGGCGCATAACGGGACCAATGGTAGAAGATACGAGCAACAAAACTAGAAACTTTAAAATGACGTAAAACAAAAGAAGCTAACATCTATATGCATCACGTAACCTCAAATTTACATAGCGGCACGTGATTCGAAAAATATAAATAACCTTTTACAGAAAACGATTGTTCCCGAAAAATCAGTTACGCAGAAGTGAAGTGCGTTTGTTGGCCAACGAGAGTTGGCTTTGTAATATCCGTAGATAGCCTTTCTCTCATGTGTTAAATATAATTCACAGTTTCCTTTAACATTTATAAAATAATCGTTCCTATTTTAAGTGACAAATTTCACGGATAACGAAATAAAGTCAATAAGTAACAGTGTAATAATTAATCCAATTTATTTTGGTCGGACCAATTACGCAAACCAGAAAAATGTGCATATATTTAAATCACTAGGTATATCACGTAACAAATTATAAAACACGTCCGCAAAGAATGTAAAAAATAATCTGCTACAACCACGATTAAAACTTTTCGTTTTGTTCGTAATATAAAGACTTAATCAATTATAAAATAAGATTTAGACATTCCTAACTTAATTTTGATACTCTATGAATTGATATATTCTGTCATATTAAGCTATGGGAAAATACGTGTGATTTCGTTATAAGCCTATATGTTATTTTACCAAACATACTATCTAGCTAGCTACGAGGTTTCATTAAATTTCGTTGTCGTAAGGAGTTAAAAAGTAGCAACCTGAAAGTGATGCTAAAGCTGGAGATATTTGGAGATAAAGCCAAACTCAATAATCCCAAAATGCATAAAGCTGTAATCTTCCGAAAACATTGTTTATAGGCATATATACTAATAACGAGCTTTTGCTGGCGACTTCGTTCACGTGTTACATAAATTGACATAACTTCTTTCCCAATAACAAAATATAATCCTAAAAACTGCATTCAAATCGGATAAGCCATTTCTGAGATTAGCGTGCAAAAACATACAGACAAAACGAAGAAACATTCTTTTGGGTTCTGTTGCATATATAAAGGCACCCCATTATGAATTTTATTTAATATTTGCCATGTACAGACAACGTTCAGTTACAGTTTTATTATATGTATAGATAAAATAGAAATAGCTAAAATAAACTACACGAAAAATACTAAGCTAAAGGAAAACACCAAGCGGAATTAAATATCTTCGTTGGCATTAGCCGTGGGGATGAGGGGATGACGGAGGGAGGGCCGCCCACGCGGTATCGATCGCTGGCAGGCGCCGGCTGACGTCGACGTCAGTACTGCGTCATTGCGATACCCTCCGGTGCCAAGCTATTCACTGACCCCTCAACAATTCAACCGAACACGGCACATAAGTAGTGCTTCTTTGAGCTTAGACATTAAATTGGTATGAAGGGGTGTCATTGGAAGAATGAAAGGCTTTTTTTGCTACATTTGCTTTTCTTGTCACAAATAATAAGTTATTTTTCGTTTTGTTGCTACTATTTCTGTAACAAATATGAAATGCTTAACAAATTTTTAACATAGTACGTATAAAAAAGAAACACTTTGATTCTTAATAAAAGGTTTGGTAAATAAATAATAATGATTTCCATAGTCTACACAAGATTTGTAATAAACTATTATCAAAATCAAGATAGATAATAATACAAGTTCCTGTATAGACGCTAAAAGTATATTACTGGTTACGTAATTATCAACTGTGTTGAGATAGTATTATAAAAAAAAAAACAAGTAAAAACATAAAACTCGTTTTTTTAAATAATATGTCTATCTTGTATCTGTACATTATAATAAAGTCAGACGAGTATAGATTGCATATTTAAAAAATCTAATTTAGCAGTATAAAACACATGGAGACAAAAAATATTTTTGAGAATCGAAGAAGTAACTCGAAAACACCTTGGAGGAATTGATTCAAAGTTACATTAATTGTGTTAGCCTTTAGAGTTAGGAGGCACCTAAAATACATATTGTGTTACACTATATCTAGAAGGTTGCGCAGGCAATAAACATTTATTAACCCAAAGGGTAACGCACAGATACACATTATTCACTGTTCTTAAAATCAAGCAGACGAAGGAGTACCTTGGAGTACCAGGGAGTACAATTGTACGCAAGACTTTCTTTGTCGTTCTTTAAGTTTATTTAGAACTAGCTAATCCAGAACAAAATGCAACAATAACATAAAGTTAGGCCTGCAAATGTTACTGATAATAATGTTATCGGATTAAATTAAGTGTACAAAGTTGACAAATTTGCAATGTTAATGATATTAACTAAGAAAGTTTTAATGGGATTTTAATTCAGTGTCTGCAAATTAACATTTATGACGTCACACCAGTTTAAAAATGTGTTGGACATATGTGTTGGATTAAATTGATTTTCAAACGATGTAAATCTACTTGTCGTCAAAGTCGCTATTTTATATTCAGTAAATATACCTATTTAAACTTGTACTGTCTATCTGAATAGTTTGATGATTTTTTAAAGGTGGGAGAACTATCGTTCGACCAGGTAGGTACCACCGCTGCACTAATAATCCGCCGTAAAGCATTACCTGTGTTTCGGTTGGAGAGATGCGGTTGCCGGCTACACTTTGAAGCGATGCGACAATTTTAGTCCTCAGGAGTAGCAACGTATCTACGTTCGAGCTCAGATAGGATTTCGGTCGTGTTTGTCGCTGTACGTGGATGTCTTTGGGCTGGGCCTACTTAACATCAGGTGTTTTTCATGCTCGATTGCTACCCTTCTCACATAAAAAAGTTTGATGATAACATGTATGATTATGATATCTTATTTGAAATGTAGTTAATCAGTCTTACGTAAACATGCGATTGAATCGAAATATACATGTAGTTTTGTATACAATTTACAACAGTGGTAGGTTTTATCTACGTACAAATGTGCGTAACAAAAAGGACTCATTGGCGAGAACAATGCGAAACTTGTTAACAATGAGTTCTTTTAACGGTTTGTTTACCTTCAGTTACATAGCTGAATGGACGCACGATGTAATACTTTTCTTCCATATCTTTATAATCATTGTCTAATAGTATCTATAGAAACATTAATTTACTGTTAGTTAATATTAGTATACTACTACTGACTAACAGTAAATTATTTATTGTATAGATATATACTAGAAACTACTTAGAAATGGGGATAGGTACGATGTAAGCTTTTGATACGGAAGTCATTGACACAGCTGTTGTAATGGGGTTGCTAAACTTTAATCGATAATATAAAGAACTACAAGTAACAATTTTTATTTCTTATATAACGTTTCCATTTTCTTGACTCATAAGCATTCGGGTATGCTGTGTTGTGGGTGCCACGGATGCTTAGATAGCTGAAGACAAAAACACCCAGACTCAGTAAAGAACTCTAGGTTCATTGATATTGCCTGGCCGGGAATCGAACTCGGAACCTCCTGCGTGCCAGACCGGTAATTGTCCGGTAATTGACCGGGGATTGTCAATATGGTTTAAATTATACCTATTATGTGAATTATCTCCTATGTTGTAATGTTTAGAAATAATACGGATGTAGTGGATAGTAGTAGTCGACACATCTTAAGGTTACAACCGAGCATTATATCGTTGTACTTTACCGAATCTTCAATTCTTAAAGTAAAGAGAATTAACTCCGTGCGTGACTGCACTGGCAAATTAACTATACTTTCATAAATGGTTTTGAATGGAGGGTTGGAATAATGTAATTGCTCGTTTCTACCCTTCCTCGGTGTTTCCTTACATTTCCGGTAAATGTATGAACTGTTTTAATACAATTAAAATTGTGTAGTAGCTGTGCCCGCGATTTCCCTACTAAAGGGGCGTTAAATGGCAGACATCGTAAGGAAAACTCAATAATGCGTAGAAACATTACTTCGCGATTGATATTAACAACTATTTACAGATTCTTTATTTATAAAGAGTAGCGGGTTAATGGTGGTTTTATCGAGTACTTGACAATGTTACCGCAATCACCACATCGGCTAGAAACGTAGACCATTCTAGATTTGATCCCGGTCTAAGTAGACATCTAAGTTAGAAATTAATTATTGTAGACTATAGTATTATAGATTCTATACTATTCTAGATTTATGTTTTTGTGGGTCTTCGCGTAATATCATTACATTACGTTGTTACCCACAAAAAGTTATCGTCTCGTATGAAAATACAATCAATCATAACTTTTACTTTCATATCATCCCTTATTATTCAACATAAGTAATTTACATACATCTTCAATCTCTAATGGATTTCTACAAAGAGAAAGGAAATGTTAAATAAATCACACAATTTAGTAATAACATTTAAATGAAATTGAGTATAAAATTAATTATATAACAAATACTATTTCTCATGAATATTGTCTTAACTGAAAGCGTAATATTAACAATACGGTTTTGCGCAACTAAGCGAAAATACCTAACAATGTTTAACGTAACCTTGAGTAAATTAAAATTTTGCAACTAGTCACCAAGTACTCTACGTAGTACCGTTATAATAGTCGAGTTCGTTAACAAGTGCCTTAATTTGTAGATAATCAATAAATTCAGATAGAATAAAGATACCGTTAGAATACTCTGGTTGAAACAGAATTTCCCCTTCTACTTTTACAATAATCAGTTACAACGTATTCAGGTTACGTACATATCTTATATCCTATAGATTTTGCCATCCTAGCATATTAAAGTGCGCCACGTGACTACTTGGTCATTGATTATTAAACGAAGAATATTTCAGTCCACGTATTTTTCGTAGCCTTCCAAGTAGATCATGAATGTTTTTTTTGGAAATTTAATATTATTTTAAAAAGTACTCGCTTTATTGGAAAAGATATGAAATTCCTCCAAAACCTGTAGCAGTAGTAGTTATAAATGCTTAAAAATGTAGGATAATATTGTTAAAAGCATACGTTAATTTTGCGTATAAAAATTTGGATAATCTGCATTTAGACCGAAGAGTAACTCACGTATAGCGTGACTCAGCTTTTATATATCGGCGAAAAAGTGTAGTTTCCAGTTCACGTATAAATGAAACAGCCATTTTAGTCTTCAGTAACAACGCATCTATAAAACTTTGGTAAGGCTTTCGTTTTAACAAGTCTATATGAACGTCGCTACACGTATCCATAAGCCGCCGTAACCATCTGTAGTTCACCAAATGCAGAACTGATCTCTCATTGGTTACTTCAATTTGATAAAAAAAAAACAGTTTATTTGTCTTAATCTACACATGTAGCTCGATCAAAAATATATTCAGTTCAATGCGTTCAAGCAGCACGCACGCGAGTGCATTGCGAAGTCGCTTATTGCAGATCACGTGCTCGCACTCGTCATGTAGGTATTAAATTCTCAGTTCCTAATAGACTATTCTATTATGTGGATTCAGATTATTTATATACGTGCGTACTTCTTTTTATATAAATTCTAGTTGTTTCACAATGTCACACTTTCGCATTTATGGAAACCAATCTATTTCTTCATAAGTCATTAGATATTTATTTAAGTACTATGTATCATTACCTATGTACAATGACATATACTAAAACTGCAAATGAGTCACGTGTGTACATTATTTTCTTTTATTGGATAGCCTTATTGTAAGTCACTATTATTGCTACAGGGCACAAATATACTATTTTTCAATTTTTTGCCTGTCTGTCACCATCACATAATGCGAAATCTACTTGTGTGATTTGAATTAAACCTGTTTTAGCTATTTCTAGATAATTATGCAAATCTATTTTCTTCCTCCTATCATAATTTTCACTCTTTTATTTACGCAGACGACGTTGCGGGTACAGTTAGCCATCAACCTATAAGTATTCTGCTGTTGCGGACACCTCAGGATTAGAGGTTAAGAGGCAATAACTCATCATGGTGGCCAATAAATTGAAATAACTGTGAAATGACAAGATAGATTTCACTAAGATTTTTCGTTGAAGATCGAAAATCTAAATTTTAACAAAAAATATACATGTGACACGAATTTAACGTAGATACTTACAACTTAATAGATAATACTTACAACTAAATATGTATCGTAGGTATATGAACATCGCAACAAGGTGCGCTCTTTAGGGCAATCCTGTAAGGGTCTTTGTAGTTTGTCAAGGGGCAGTGACACCATTGTTCACCGTGTACAGCCTGGGGCATCCGACAATACAGTACATTTTAAAAATTAATGGCGTATTCTATTTTTAAGTTTAGTCCTTAATGTCTCAGTATATGTACGTAGTTTGACGTAAAACGCATGTTTCTCGAAGCTCCTTTCTCTCGTACAAATCGCGTTCCAAAAATGTATAATTTAATCACGGATTACGTAATTAAAGCCAAAACCAAAATGCATCATAATTTACGTAATATACGATGTTTTAAAATTAACACATTGTGATCAGCACCACCTCGATCGTAAAAGTGTAACCCGTTTTTCTAAAAAAAAGAGTTAATATTTTTTTTCCTATAACGACGATCTCATCATTTTATAGAAATTGTGATTTTTATGGATTCTGAAGTATATAGAAATAGTGTTTAAGTAATCAATTAGTATTTTTGTAATCAGTTACCAGCTGTTCTATTGTATTCCTCTGCCTGAAGTTTGAAAAAGCCTATGCTTCATATCTATATATGACGTACTCAGCGCTGTGCATATAACCGAAAAATGTATCCTATATATCATCCCAATATCAAGGGTGCAAAATAAAATA
>DWON01000988.1:0-27265 GCA_018251015.1 Phocides pigmalion okeechobee | reverse complement strand
GAGGGGGGTAGGGATTATTTGGGCCTCGAGGATTCCCTCTTTACCCGGGCTATTTCTTATGGGTCCGAACACTGGATGGGTCGCATGTCGACATTGAACATTTCTAATGACACTGCAATATTACTTAAAATATAACGATGTAATGGGAAAGCATAAATGGCCGACGCGGTCCATGTGCTGTCCTGTTGTTTAGCGGTCTCTTCGGACTTCGGTTGTACAAACGTCTACCGAGCTAGCAATCGTCCCACCGATGTTCTTGAGATGTAACTGAATCCAGCATGTATTTACGTAATATGGCAAACATTCAAGTGTTTTACATTGTCAAAAAACGAATTTCCTGGTAAAAGTATTCGTAATTGGAAAGGAAGGGTAACTTTCCGCACGGCGACGTGTGTTGCTCCAAATGGTATGCGTTGATCACGCCTGATGCTCGAAGTATTTATTTTTTCTCGTTGATCCCGTTACACCGGCGCTCCAATTTTAATTACGTATTGGTCTGTCTACCTTTAGCAATATTTTCATCAGAGTACGGTGAAAAAACAAGAAACAAAAGGTATTTTACTATATAGCGGGTACTCACGCTTAACTCACTTCTAACAATGAAAATGATATGACTACATGCCCGTTTATGGTTAATGTCCTACAAAAATCTTTTAGAAATAACCATAGCGCATTTCTCTCCCCGAAAATTGTTATTACTATCATCTTGAAAACATATCGAAACGGATTAGGATGCATCAAATCGCCGTGATCTCGTTCCCACACCACCCTCGCCGCGGAAATAAACAGCAAATTGGTTAACTTGCGAATTTATTCCCCTACTGGCTATTTCCCGTGACTGTTTCTGTATCTTACAGCTGTTATGACACGATTTCTTAATTTATTCAATAAACAACACGAAGCTTTTCATAACGTATAGGTTTTTTATGAGAAGGACAGCAAACAAATACTTGTTGCATATGCAAACCACCTGATGTCAAAATGATACGTTACTTTTCCAGAGGACTAAGATGGTCGCCTCGCTTCAAAATATAGCCGGCAACCGCACTTATCCAACCGTAGTATTAGAGTTGCTTCACGCATTTTGTGAGTAGTGGTACCTCCCCGATGAAACTATAGTTCTACCCTAATTTTTACCGGCTCATTGATAGAAAAATGAATATTTAAACGAAAGATTCTGATGCTTGTTTCAAACCTGGACCAAAATGTACCTAATATTTGAACCACCGAACTATTGGCGCTAAGCTATAAATTAATATACGGAGGTAATTTTAACGCATCCTACGCAATAAAATTTAATCAGGTTATTAACCTTTTAATATCGGCAGGAACAGCCTTTGACGAGTACTTAAGTTACCTTCGCGCAAAATAATTACATTTCACTATTAAGGTCAATTACCCAATAACGGAAGATAAAACATCGTGTGATAGAGAGTTATTAAAACAATATGGGTACTTAAAACGATCTTTAGGAGCAAAATTAGATCATCGCTCATTCCTACTTTTCAAAGGTAAGAAAATAAGTTTGTGACTTTTTTTATAAGAAAGTAGCACATGAATAGGCAGTCCATCTGATGATTTTTTTATGTGAGACGGTTAGCAAACGAGCATGCAAACCATCTGATCTTAAGTAGTCGCAACCCATAGACATCCACGTACAACTACAAATATGACTAAAATCCTATCTGAGCTCGAACGTAGATACCTTGCTATTCCTGAGGACTAAGGTGGTCACCTCACTTGAAAGTGTAGCCGGCAACCGCACCCCTTCATCCGAAACACAAGCGATGTTAATGATGAAATCTCATTTGTTTTTTTATTAAAAACAGAAACAACTGATTTTTTTCGATATAAGTAACGGATTATGAGGGCGGCGGTGGTACCTCCCCGGTCGAACTATAGTTCTCCCACCTTTTAAAATCTGTAAGAAAAACAACAACGAGAAACAACAAAAGAACAACAGTTCTAATTAAAGTCTATCGTAGACGTGTTGCAACGCCTGAGGACTAAGTCCGCCTCATCGTAAGGGTGAACTGTGATCATGAAATCAGTTAAGCCATGATCACGAGCCATGCAATTGGTTCGATATATCGGCAATTAAAGAGATTTAATTGTGAGTACCCGTTATAAAGCAAAATATATAATTTCCGTGATAATATTCGTTTAGAATCGTATATTAATAATATGTAACTAAGTATTTTTAAGGTTAATATTTAAAAATATCAGTTTACAATTACATTTATAATATTATGATATAAATCTTTACTTTGCAAGGTAGGTAGAACTTATACGCTTCAACTTTGGAAGTACCTCCGGCACCTTTATACTCCGTTGTGAAGTAATTCTCCGCAGTGATCATAACTAACTATAGTCTTACTTTCCAAAGTTACTACCGATTTTCAACAATTTTTATACTATAAAGAAAAAGATGGTAATACTATTAATTAAACAGTCAGATGTCATTACAGTCTAGACTACGACAAGATGAAAATACTATAAAGAGAAGAAAAAACCAATTAATACTTGTCTCAAATGTGCCGAGGACCCTTAATTGAATGTCACGTCTATTTTTTGATTAAAGATTTTTATATAAAGACTTTTAGAGTTACTTATATCGGAAAAATCAGTTGTTTCTGTTTTTAATGAAGAAACAAATGAGACTTCGTCATTAACATCACTCTCATAATCCGCCGTGAAGCATTACTTTTATTTCGGTTGGAGAGGTGCGGTTGTTGGCTACACTTTGAAGCGAGGCGACCATCCTCATCCTCAGGAGTACCAACGCATCCACGTTCGAGCTCAGATAGGATTTCGGTCATATTTGTGGTTGTTTGTGGATGTCTATGGGCTGCGCCTACGTAACATCAGGTGGTTTGCACGCTCCTTTGCTACTCTTCTCATATTATAGACCCAGTCCCACTACTGGACCTATGCCCAGATCTCAGATCAGATCAGTATAGACCCCTCAAAGTGGGAAAGAAATTTCTAACAAAATAAAAAAAATACATAATTGCCACGTCAACAACAAGAGCGAGTTGTGACAGCCGGTAGAAAAATATGTCGGTACTCGCAATTTTTGCGCCAGATATGAGCCAGCCTTCTTGTCACCGGCGGCGTTGATGTTTCAAAACAAATAATATATTTTATTTCATTGTAAAGTATACACCTAATGAATGTCAAAGTAACAATGTAAAATCAGTAAATCGGTTTTTGAGCTCTCTGTTGGCTAACGTCGGTCGGGGGAAAAAAGTGGGCGAGAAATATCTCGGCACATTTTTTAAATTTATCATTGATAACATACATATTACACAGTATAGCTTTAGAAAGATAGTGACGACACAGTCAATTATGTGTCAGAATTCCTCCACTGCCATCAGCGCAGAATTTGCAAATAGAAATAGAACGGTGAGGTTGGCTCAATCCCAGGCACGCTAATTACTCGTAGGTATTTAAATGGTCCTTAATGTGATAATATGTTTTTTCACGTAGTACCTGTATTATAATAGTTTGAATAAATGAAATTATATGAAAATTAAAATCGGGTTTTAGGTATTACTTAGGTTTTCAATTGGGGTTTCAACCTGTTCCATTTTCAAATTCTGTGTTACGCTAGCATACAAATATATACTGACGGACTCATAAACTGCATCAAATTTGATATTTGATGATTTGATAAGTTTGCAAAATTTTGATTGCAGTAAAAGATAAAATTATAGCCGGGAATAAGTAATGTAGATAGTCTCAAATTCGTCTGTTATTAGAGTAAAAAATGACATTTATTCGTATAAGTCAGTGTTTAATAACATTGATGTAGTTTATGAGTCCATCAGTGTATATCTGTATATTGTATGTAAATATTAGAACATATCCAAAAGTTGCGCCGGGGGCCGGTACGCACAAGTTTCAAGTCTCCAAGCGCAAGTCTTTGAGGTTCTACTTAAATAGAAACGTGAGGGAGACCAAGTTTAAGGAACTAATAGGGTTGTCGACATGCGTTGATAAAAAGTTGGCTGAAACTTATTGTGCACTGCTGAGCACGATTGTATATAAAATGTGGAGTATTTTCCAAAACATTCTTGTTGATTTGCCAGTCAGTCCAATTTTTAGTTTGTAATGAATACTCACATTAATGATTTTTATTGTCGATATTTTGTACCAGTTGCGGTTTGTGGTCATGACTAAACTGACCTTTGAGGCCTAAAATTACCTTTAAGCTTCAAATCTTAAAAAACTTTGAGCCATGACCATGGGCCATACAACGAGTTCGAAATATTGGCAATTAAGAATAGGTATTCGTGAGAACCCATTACATAATGAAATGAATGAATTCAACGCTGATATTATGTTGAAATCACATAACATAAATTTATTTGTAACTTAATTAATTTCACGGCCCGTCGAAGGCAACCCTACATTAAGGGCGAGGAATCGTTTAAGTCTCCATTTATTAGAAGCGCTCGCTCGCTAATTTGTGTGTTCTTTCAATGTGCCAATTTAGAATGCAAATGATTTAATGGTTCGCTCGCTTCAAATGATTGCTATCTATACGAGCGGGCTCGAAAAGTTCGCTGTGGATCTGTGATTGTATCTATGTTCGAGTTTTGATCTTCACATCTAGACACCATTTTTGATTTGTCACGCATGTGCTTATGAATACTTTTGTGTGCCGAGTGCACGTAGATATAATCCATAATTATATTATAAATTTGAATGTAAGTTTGCTTGTTACGCTTTCAATCCAAAACTACTCAACCGATTATCATGAAACTTTGTACACATATTGTTAGAGGTATTAAAAAGGACATAAGATACTTTTTATTTAAAAAAAATATTTTGGCAGACATGATAGTTTGTCAAAACAATTGAAATCTAGCAATTTCAAAGCCTTCAAATTAATATCTTATCAGCTACAGCTCCAGATGTTTTGATTTTTTGTATATTGCTTATTATTTTGTTGTCACTTATAAGCAATACTAAAATTATTTATTTTTTTTGAGGTTAGGTACCAGTTTATTCTTTTATTTATTACGTTGCAATAATCTTTGATGTTTATTTAAAGGCTTCAATGCGAGCGAAACCGCGGGTAAAAATTTATTAATTTGTGAATACTATTTTGTGTAGAGTGCAAGAAGATATAATAAAAGATGATAGTTGAGTACATGGTTGGATAAGTTACCTGCCCTATATTGCTCTATCTTCTCATTATTATTATAGTAATTATATATGTCATGTGTCATGCTATCAACCGACTTATCATTTCAAAAGTCATTGAAGGATTTTTGATTAAACTTGAATTTACAAAGTGTTTTTAAACGTTTTGTTTGGGAGTTTCGAGTAATCTCGTTCGGTACATACGAGTATTTTCATTTTTTTAGAATGTGCTTGCCGTGATGGTTGCAAAAATTGCTTTACAGTTGGTATGATATCGATATGTCACTGAAAAAGCACCCAACGCTTTTTTACATAGAAATATATTTTTGTTATTTATATTTTTTTAGTTGATTTTTTTTATAAAAGCGTGTTTTTTAGTTTTTTTTTATTATTATATATTTTTCATTTTTTTCATAATATTACCTTGTCATCCGTCTTTGATACGTGTGCAAAGTTTCAAATTAATCAGACATCTGGAAATTGGTGAAAATTATGCTCAGAGTTTCCATTACATATCTACGTACAACCGAAGCTAATAAAAACGTTTTAAAAGCGGTATTAATTTACTCTAACATATGTCTTCGCACTTGTTTGCGGAATAAATCATACACCCGATTTGCGTTAGTATCAAGCTTAGGCTATACAGGTCTGGTTTAACAGAGTGCGTTCATTAGACGACGCTAACCGATGTCACAGTCTGGTGCATCGTAACTCAAATAAGTGAGGAATAAAATGTGAAGCAGGTACCTATGAAATAGTTTTAGCAGCGCACGTCAAATAATTACTTTTGCACGACAATTTTGTAATACCTTCAAAAGGTTTTTAGATGACTGAGTTGGATAGAACCAGGATCACTAATTTGTACAATTTAATTTTTCTTCCTTCTTACTTCTTCCTTTCTTTGAAAGAAGAATCGCATTCAGCTTGTGGATGTTTAAATTGTAAAATAAGAGTTTCGTCACAGCGGTTTGTGATGACTACTGTAGTACCTCCCCGGTTGAACCACCTATTAAATAAAGTTTCAATACATTGCGAGTCTTGGTAGAGATTTTTATTGGTCTGTGAACATTTCTAACTTAAACTGCTGTTTCAATTGTTGAAAATGACAAAATATATTCTGTACAAATTTCCGAACATAAATAATTGTTTTTATTACATTTTTTTATAATTTATTTCAGAAAAAATATTTATGAATATTATCGTATCTATGAGTAAAGTAACCTTTGTTTATGAAAATCAGAATATATATTTTTAAATCTTAATCATTACCTTTACTTATGTTGCCATCCATTAAATCTCCTTCGAATCATGGATTTAATTGTTATTTTATGTAGCATTTTAGAAATGAATGGGATTTTAATGAATTTGTATATGGACTTCTATATTTACACCTTAAGTATAGTTTCTTTTGTAATTGATTCTAAATATTTCAACTTAATTTATATTTTTCCTCCTACTCTCGTAATAAATAACGTGAACATCAAATACAAGTGTCAACAATTCTCAAATGGATGATATTTATCAGCGTTACCTTCGAAGGGATATTTGATATTACAATTTGTAGGCCTTTCCTGTTTTATTTATGAAAGGCAGTATAATATTTATAAATCTTTGCCATTTGTTACCTTCCTTGCAGATTACCCTTTTTGGATCGTTCCTGGTTTTAATGTTGATCTATGCCGTGTTTTCTTAAGTATCGGAAAGGTCATTGGCCCAATTTCAAGATGGACGACTAATTTGACCCGATCAGAAATTACACTTATTTTTGTTTGTATTTTTTGGTTTGTTGTATTGGTTGATGTTTTGAAATACTTGCGGTTTTCGTCAATACACAAAGGGCTTCAAAGAAGATTTATATGAATAATAATACATGTATATTATAGCAAAGAAAAGCTGACGATTTCAACGATTTGTAATGTGATGTTGCAAATGCAACCGGTGCGAAGCTGCAGTCGTTAGTATTTTATATAAAGAAGTTTAATTTACTCAACTTCATCGACCAAAATGATCGATCAAACGATAGATCGAACAAAGAGATCGATTAAAATGAAAAATGTTTGGGTAGAAATTAAACTAGGGTAACTGTACTCTTTCATGTGCAATTGTACTGGGTAAGTACCTTGGTACTTTGGTGGGACGGGTGTACAAATGTTCCTCACTGTCGATTTGGATCCAATTGCTTTATAACTCCGGCAGAGAAATGTGATTTTAGAAACAGAATTTTACAATTCAGAAAATGAGGTTAATTCCAGGCAGACGTCGTTCTAAGTTCAATTCTTTTAAAGGGATTTTATACCCCTCTTTATGTATTTATCATTCAAGGTACTACAAAAAATGTTAAACATTTTTTTATGTGAGAAGAGTAGCAAACGAGCATGCAAATCCCAAATCCCAAAGCCCATAGAATTCCATGTACAACCACAAATACGACCGAAATCCTATCTGAGCTCGAACGTAGATGCATTGCTACTCCTCAGGACTAAGATGGTAGCCTCGCTTCACAGTGTAGTGTAGCAACCGCACCTCTCCAACTGAAACACAAGAAATGCTTTACGGTGGATTTGGAGGGCGGCGGTAGTACCTGCCCGGTCCAATTATAAATCTTCCACCTTTAAAATACCACGATATATCACATGTGGACGACATGAGGCGATCATCTTAGTCGTCAGTAGCCAAAAGTATAACGTTGAATGTGTAATTGTCTTCAAGATACTCCTTACATAGAGTTGAGTACGATGTTTTCGGCCGGTAATGACCTACCAACTTGTGGACTGAGCAGTAAATATAATCAAATGAAATCTTTCTTTCTTTCCGAGGTATTCCCTGAACGCTATGACATGGGGCTCTTCAAGAAAGGTGTAAAGAGAGCTCTCCTCCAAAGCCGGCGATGCATTGGCGAGCTCTGTGGTATTGTAAATGTCCATAGGCGACGGTGACTGTTTTTCATTAGGTGGCTTAGGTGGTTAGGCCCGTCTGCCTTTTCGTCACGATAAAATATATAAAAAAGGTCATTACAGTCTTGTTCGAAACTCAAAGTAAAAGCAAAAGCTTTATAGCGTTAACTGACCAGTATTTCAAAAGCTTTTCTTCTTTTGTTTTTCTTACATTTGCAAGTGGCCAAAAACTTTTCTTTCATTCCCTAGTTCATTGGTCGAGTTCGCTGTTTCGAGTCGAGCGCTCTCTTGTCGTTACGTGACTGGTGTTGCTACCTTACTACCAACATACAAATGCCAAACTAAAAGGAGGGCCTCATTATTACACCATACATATTGTTTTATAACTTTAATGGTGAGAGAACTATAGTTCCACTGGGGAGGTACCACCGCCGACCTCATAATCCACCGTAAAGCATTCCTTGTGTTTCGGTTGGAGAGTTGTCGTTACCGGCTGCACTTTAAAGCATGGCGATCATCTTAGTCCTCAGGAATAGCAACGCGTCTACGTTCGAATTCAAATAGGATTTTAGTCGTATTTTCGGTTGTACCAGGTGGTTTGCATGCTCATTTGCTTCTCTTCTCACATAAAAAATATAATTATATATTTTCAACTCATTACCTTCCCACTGTTAGTACGATTTCTATTTTGATAACAATTTTGACCTGAAAAGTTTCTAAAACGTAATAAAACCTTATCATAGAATAGTAATCATTAGCATGTTTTTTTAATATATAATTATCTATCTGTTCCATCTTTTCATATAGCCAGAATGAAAAAGCTATTACCCCGAGCAAAATCAAATTCTGAATTACCAGAATTGTTTTCAAGTCTTATTAAAAACGGTACCCCAGGTAGATTCGCTTTCCTTTGTAATAAATTAATAAAATTCCATATAAGTATTTACTCAAAGATATTTTTTTGCGCAGAAATAAAAGAATCTCGATCTGAAAGTTTTCAAAGTTGATTCCTGTAGATTTTCACTTTTTTATACTGTTTTAGTATCGATTGTTCTTTGTGTTACTTTAAGGATAAGCATTACCTATATATTAAATTCTGCGACATATTTAAGTTAAGAAATATAATGGGTACATACATTTCTAACCAGTTACTTAATACAATCCGCGATGATGTTATTTTAAAATCATAAGAAATATTCACTGTTAATTTAAATTTGCGAAGTAAAGATAATAACATATTTATTTTATCTTATTTAATTTATTTACTTACTGACAAGAAGAATGATTTATCACTACTTAGACTTATTGACTTAAAACAAAAAAGAAAATAAACATTAAAAATATTTTAATATCATATCAAATGGCTTGCATGCCAATTATATAAAAATTTCTTATTTCTTTGTTACCTCTTCAGGAATCCTTTTGGAATATCATTCACCGATCTATTCGTTACTGTCTTTGTATTTCAACTGAACGAAATTGTAAGTAAATGTGAAATTACGTTTACATTTCTGTCGATGTCTCAAAATCCTCGGCTCAGCTCAACGATTTGTTAAAACAGGTATCTTGGTACGCGGATTGAATCATTTGTAGGCTTTACGTTCGCTTGTTTGTACAACCTTACCGTTTTCATTTACATTTTTAGATGGATTTATCATTTCCATTTTAATTTGTAGATTACAATTGATTATGGTTAAATTCGTAGGTGAAGTTCTCTGAAGCAATTGCGTAGGTGAAGCAGCAATTAGCCATGTAAAAAGAAGAAAACATAGGAAAAAAAATGAAAAGATAGATCTATACATTTTAATATAAGATCAAGAGTACAATATAAAGTCAGTACACCGGCTTTGAGCGCCCTGTTGGCTAACGTTGACCGGGAGAAAAGCCGGCGGAAAAAACTCTCGACACTCTTTTTAAGTCAGTCCTTGATATACTCACGATGAAGGCTTTTTAATTGTCGATATTTCGTTATTATAGAGATTAATGGTGAGTATCACTTTAATCAGAGAGACCATTTAACATTTCCTGGCTTTATACGGTAATTTTCTGTTCTTCCACCTTCAATTTATAAATTTATTTTATGTCGATTTTTGTTCGTTGCTGGGCGTAAATAGGAGACACTAAGTCCTCAGGAGCATTGCATCTAGTTGGGATTTTATCCAGAACTTGAGTCCTCTTTGCGATTGCTTGTGAATGTTCATGAGTTGCAATGAATATTTAACATCAGGTGATCTGCACGCTGTTTTCTCGTATATAAATAACCCAAAACTTTTTGCCAAAACTGTAGAAGAATAAGTGTCAAAAATTGTATTAAATATAAATATACAAATTAGTAAGCCACCACTTTAAACTAATAAATGTGAAATAACTCACACTGAAATATGACACCCAAAAAAGAAAATCGAACCAGATCGTCACGACAGTTTCGCCGTGACCACGAGCCGTACATAGTTCGAAATATTGGCAACCAAAAATTAAAAATCGTTAATCGTGATTAACGGCTATATTAAGATGTAAAAATAAACATTCATATAATTAATAGGTATCGGTAACGAAATTTAGAAAAACAGTATACATTTAATTTTAAATAGAAACCCTACCACCTTTCGAAAACAACTAAAACACAAATCACTTAGCAAAGCCAGAGAATAACACAAACAGTGACCCGAATTCGGTCGCAAAATGCGATTTTAATTTTGCTCCTGTTTAATAAATTGAATTATTTCGTACATAAATTTAATTTATAGTTTCCACCGACAAGCTCCAGTCGTAATTGGAAGAATATTTTGCTGTTAAGCGCAGTGAGCGATTAAAAAATAATGATAATTTTTGTTTTATGGCATTGATATTTCATCTTGTTTCTGTACTAGTTAATAATCACGACATTGTCCTCGTTGCTTATAGTTCCTAGTTGCACTTATAGGTGAAGCTGTCGTTATAATCCTTTGGAGTAACGTATCCGCATACGACGTCAGATGAAACTTCAGGTTTGAGGTTGGCAAATCAGAAGGCTGTAACTGCCACATTATATTAACTGGCCTACAACATCGTTAGTTACAAATAATAATATATAAAATAATTGTAACAAATAAAATAATGAATTCAAAGAGATTGCATCTCCTGTTTTCTAATTTTACAGATGCTAATGTAATCATTTGTTTCTATATATAATGAAAATCATAACCGTTCTTTACCGCAGTCGGGCAAAAATCATAACCGTCCTTTTATTTTGCCGTAAACGGGTAAAAATCATAACGTTCTATTAGTTTTGCCGAAGTGGGGTAAAAAGAAGTCAGTGATTCAATTATTTGTCTTTAACAGAAATTTACACAGCGTCAATCAAGAGCGGGCTCCATAAATACAGTCGAATCGATTAAACTTTATCAGCTCCAGGGAATTGTGGTTTCGACACTAATTAATAATTCATGAAGATTATGAAAGTATGTTAGAGATGGAATAAATTTGTTGCTATTGAAGGATTTGTTTAAAAATGTTCTTAAGAAACTCGATATGGTAGAACAACAGTCCGACCGGGAAGATACCACCGTCGCCTTCATAGTCCGCCGTTAAGCAGTTCTTGTGTTTTGGTTGGTGAGATGCGGTTACCAGCTACTCTTACAATCGAATTGATAATCTCAGTCCTCAGGAGTAGCAACGCGTTTCTATAAGAAACTGTATAACAATAAATATAGTCCTGTTTGAGGTTAGTTGGTTGGATGAGGATGGAGAATGTCCATGAATGCGGGTTGCGTCCTTAACTCCATGCCTCATGGGCACAGATTTAGGCTTTTATTATAATTAGTTTTAAGATTTTCGTTATTGTAATTAACGTGTAAGTAAAGTAAATATGTAAATTAATTGTATGAAATTTGAAATGTAACTAAAGTCGTATTTGAGGTTGTAATTATACGCGTTCCTACTCATAAGGACTGAGATAGTTTCTAAAGTGAAAGTGAGCCGGCAATCTCACCTTTTTACCCAAACGTAAGAACTCTTTCACACTATAAAAGATTCTAAAATGAAGGTCAAATTATGACGTATCGATTAATTGTAACTGTCTTAAATCGTTAGGGTTATCCGAACAGCTTACTCGCGATAAATTACACGAAAAGGAATTTGCAACACTTTTTGAGCAAATTTGAACTTATTTCCCCGGACGGGTCTGCAACGCTTCAAAATGCAAATATATCCAAACACGATTCCGCGAGAAAATTAAACAGATATTTTTAAGTACTCGTCGTACTGGATACTTGTAACGAGTAGTAAGCTAAACGAGGTATAGCAAAAGCAACATTTTTAGGTAAAGTATCAAACGAGCAAGTAACTGAACAAGTAGTCCGAGTGCTTAAAAAAAGTCAGACAATTACTCTCACTTTTGATCGACGCCGCCGGTGACAAGAGGGCTGGTTCATATTTCACGCAGAGAGTTGCGATTGCAATTCAACGCGGAAATTCAGCTAGCGTTTCTGGAACCATGCCGCGTGGGCACGGACTCCCTTTACATTGTTTAGTTTAGGCTTTTATTATAATTAGTTTTAAGATTTTCATTATTACAAATATATTTTTGTGTAATAAACTACAAAGTATTAACTTTCCTAAGATATTTTTAGTATCTGAACTGTAACAAACTTGTTTTTTAAGATTTTGATAGCAAAAAACATAACTTTTATAATTGTTCTCATCTGAAAATGACGACAAAATATTTACTAAATATTTTCGATTACTTTAACTACTAAACACTTTGTTAATAATAATAAAACTCTAGGCTATCTGATATTAAGTAATCGCTGCACACGGACATATAACATGCAATCAAACATTTTTGGTCATGTTGCTACACCTGAGGACTAAAATAGTGTAAGAATAATGTAATAACAGTTATGTTAGTAATTAAATTTTATTAATAACCAACACACTTTAGATTCCAATAATCAAAAACAAAATCCAATAATGAAGAAACGCCGCCATTAAACTACCATCACCTTTATTTTTTTCAAAGTCTCCCCTAAAATTTGACAACCCAAAAGTAATTTCACTTGTTGTTGCCAACAATAGTCGCCTCGTTTGTAAGTGTACAGCAACCGAACCGAACCGAACCGAACCGAACCGAAACACCGACAAACCAAAACACAAATCTTTTTTTTTTTTTATGAAACAGTAAGAAACGGGCATGCAGGCCATCTGATGTTAAGTGGTCACTGCAGCCTATGGACAACCACATCCAATCTCAAGTAGAACAAAAGTTCTATTTAAGGATGGACGCGGTTGCGTTCCTACACTTGAGGACTAAGATGATCGCCTCCAAAAATGTATATCCGACAACCCATACCTCCCCAACCGAAACACAATACATGAAGAACATATTGCTTTACGGCAAAATATGAGATTGGCGGGGTTGCCGACCCGAGCGAGCTCTGACGGCTCTACCACCTTTTGCATGTTCGTTGTTCGCAGTTCACAGTCAGCCGAAATCGTGCTTCACAAGCTCTTCGTGAAGCAACATTTTATTCTGATTAGAGGACGGTTAACCGTAGTTGTATCACGTTTCATATTTTATTTACTCGTACATGGCGTACTTTATCGTATACTTATCGAAGTGAGACAAGTGAATGTAGTTCGAGCGTTATTTTGTCACGTAACAAGCAATATTTTCCGAGGCTCCGTCGCTAAGTACCCGCTGAAAAAAGTAATGACCTGATTTTCAACACGATACTGTTTCCTATTAATATAACAAATTTATACCGTGGCTTAATTCTTTAAAATTAAATAGGTACCTAGTAGAGCATAATACGTTCTTTAATAGTAGAAGCGTAGCAAATGAACATGCAGACCATCTTAAATTGACAGTGTCAAGTAGTGTATTTTCAAATTTGATTCTTACAGAAATCTTTTGAACGAAGGCTCTGCAGGCCATGCAAACCCGAAAAGAGCAGAACGTCTCTTTGAAGTTATTCGTAGTACCCCGCTACTTTGAGGACTAAAATAGTTGCCTCGCTTGTCAATCACTCCTTCAACCGAAACAACAATGCATTACGACGGATTATGAAGACAGTGGTACCCTCGATGAAGTCACATTGAAGCTACGTGGATGCGTTAGTACTCCAGAGGACTAATATTGTCTCGCTCATTCACTCAACCGGTTAATTCACTTCTTCAATCGAAACAACAATGCGTTACGGCGGATTATGAAGGCGACAATAGTATCTTCTCGTTTGAACTTATTAAATACCGTAAATAAATTCTCAAATATGGAAAAGAAGTAAATAATTTAATAATGTAATTATTTCGTATAGTTTGTCTGAAAATCTAACAGTATCTTTACATGAATTGTTGCAATATTAGTTGATACATGTTCTAACAGTATTACATCATCTGCGCTATATTAAGAATGAATAGTTTTGAAATCTTCTCCTTTGTAATCGAGGTTTTAAAGTTTTTATTCTGTCGTCACAAAACTTCAGACCTCCCGTGTGTGAAGCCCGAATCTTACCTCTAGTTTTGTTATATATATTGATTCAAAACCAAATATTAAGAAAAATATATTCACGGAGGGATAATGAAACAAAATTTAACCGTCGACCTACATTCGGTCACGTAGTATTTCATTTCCGATAATAAGTACCATATAAATTATTTCTTACTATCGTTTTTCAAAAGCGTCTTCACTATAAATTTTGAATTTGTGACTTATGAATAAAATATTCCGATATAGTCCCGGTATAGTTCCGAGAATTTTGTAGATTGTTAACAATTTTGTAAGGTCGGAGTACAACAGTTCGACCGTGGGGGCACCACCGCCCTCATAATCCGTCGTAAAGCATTGCCTGTGTTTTGGTTGGAGAGGTGCGGTTGCTAGCTACACGTTAAAGCGAGGCGACCATCTTATTCCTCAGGAGTAGCAATGTATCTACGTTCGAGCCCAGATAGGATTTTCGTGTTTATGGTTGTACGCGGATGTCTATGGGCTACGACTACTTAACATCAGATGGTTTCCATGCTCGTTTGCTACTTTTATCACATAAAAACAAGAATTCTTTGAGTAAAGCGTTTTCAAAGCGTTTGCTTTGTAATTACTTATAGTTTTAAATTTGTGTTACAATTATTAAACGTATAAAAAGTGATAGTCATAAAAATATCTCATACCATTATATTGGACCGTACTTTCGTTGTGTTTCCTAAAAAAGTTATGTACGGCTCTACATATTTGCTTATAACTTGAACTTTTGTAATAAAATTGGTGTAATGCGTAAAGTAATACAATTTGGAACTTCCATAGAACATTATTCCTTACTGCTAAGTGCTTACAGAAGCCTTACTTCTTGGCCCAACAGGTACTGAAGTTGATAAATAAATCTCCAAGGCTCGAGCCTGATTTACACTGAAACTTTATACGAATGCTACTATTTTTCATTAAATACATTATGTTGGAAAGTATACTCTATTTTTTTAGCCTCTTGGTTGATTTTTCTTTGAGGGTTCGTCTTATATCGTACGAAATTCTGTACAACTATAGCTATAAATAATTTTTGTTTTGGTGTTTTATTATCCAATATACCGAATGCCGCTTCTATTAAAAAAATAATGATGTGGAAACATATTACTATATTTGCTTGATAGTTATGACAGTTACAATGTGCATACAGTGTTTATAACAGATAACAGTATGTAATATAAAATGATTATTTTTAATTCAAAATAATATATAACATTAATATGTTCCTAACTATATTAATTTTAAAGGAACGCTGTCGGTATCAAATTTCATTCGTTACATGTCTACTACTACTAAAAACATCTAAAACTACAATACATACAATAAAAATTATTGTACAATATGAGTATTTATAAAAGTCCGTACAATTTTACGTTATAGTCTTAGTTTGTAATCATAGAGATTTTTGACATTATTTCATCGTCTTCAAAGTGCAGAGGCATAAAGTTGCGTTTTAAAAGGTTCCACTGAAATATTGGTCTTCAAAATGTTTTCCAAATACTTTAACATATATGCTAGACCGTTGCAAAGTGCCTAAAATTTAGTGTAGTAGTGCCTTTAACGTTTTCAACGTAACATAGTTCCATTATCCTCAATAATAGGCAAACCACTAAACGGCTGAATCAACAAAATGTTCCTAAAAATTTTCCCGCTACCATAATATAAAGTACAATCAACGTGAAAATGTCTATCGTTTCTCAGCGGGTTGAGGCTAGTACATAATTGATTGGATTCGATGGAATCACGTCTGGAATGACATTTCATGTGTACGGAGTGGGAAAAGGTAAATTTTGGGTGAAATATGAGTGGCTGCTGTCATTGGGGTCATAATTTTTGAGGACCTGCGTAATGCAATGTTAATGTCGTACTGACAGAGAGGTTACGTTAAATAAAAAAAAACATTCTGGGTCTGGGTACTTGTATGTGTTCTTATCGCCATAGACACAAAATATCTTAGCGTGGGGACTCACGATACTAATTTATACGTTATAGTTTTAAGTTAAATTATCGCAATACTTTTTGTGCTCCACTATCGAGCACGGGTCTTTCCTCTTAATTCAAGCAGATCTGGAGTTCACTCCACCACGCTGTAGAGTTGATTGATGGTGAGGGTCCGTAATTAATTAGTACTTCAAAATGTTTTCAACCAAGTTTAATTTCCATCTATGGTTAACAACCACTGTTGTTTTTAGTCTAATCGGGAAAGGTAACACTTGTCTACACTAAATCTTGTAATTTAGTTGCCAAGATTCGGTTGCCATTTACAACTTCAAGAGCTGTAATCATCTTAATCATTTCAATAACGTATCTACGTTGTTCCTCAGATCAACTTTACACCCGATTACAGCGTCACCTATCGTGACGATTTCCGAATCTAGATTCACAAATCCCGTTAACACACACAAAATTTCAACAAGTTCAAATTCCAAATGTTCTGGTTCTAAGTTCAAGTTCATATTCACACAAAAAACTGTGTTAAGTGACATACAAAAGGACAGAAGAATTGTATAAATCAAGAAGACAGAATTATAGCAAGTAGAACATTATTTGCAGCGTAAAACAACGCGTCGATGGCCATTGACTTTCAGTGCGGACAGTAAACGTTATACGAGATTTATGTGCTCCCAAAGTGTTGGCTTTTTACTCGAAATCTATTAAATTGCACCAATAAAATCTTTGCTCGTGAAGTCTACCTTTGGGAGGTTTGAGTCGATTTATTGGTTCGCGATCTTGACGAAATGGTCTTTCGATGCTTAGTTTCAGAAACTGCTGCCTTTATGTTGTTTTTGTTATTGTTATAATATCAATATCAAGGGTTCATAATAAATCTGTGTGTTCTGTTTTTAAATTTGACAAATACTGCTATAAAGATTTGTTTTAATACTCATTGACCACAATTCTAGTATTCTTGTCTGTCACTCTGTCTGTTTGCCAGTATGTCTCTTTTTTATAAGTCTGTTTGTTTATCTGACTATTTTTCTGTCTGTTGTCTGTCTGTCTCTCTATCTATCTCTCAGTTCATCCGTCCATCTTTATGTCCGTCCATCCCTCCAGATATCCATATGTATGTCTGACTGTTTGTTTGTTTATTTGTCTGTCCCTCATTCTTTATAACTCAAGAAAGCCTCAACTGATCGTGATGAAAATGTATATATAGTAAGTACATGTGATTGCCTAAATGATAGGCTACATATTAATAATTTAGATACTTACGAAAATTATGAAAAAGTAATCAATTCCATATATTAATTTAGTATTAATTAATATTGTTAAATTTGGAATTACCTAGCGAAGCGAGCGTAGCGTCTAGATAATACGTACATATATAAATTTGTACGACAAATGTGTTACGACTAATAGTACTAATTGAAAGTAGTTGTACGGAAAAATAAAACAGATGAACACGTACTGGAAATCACTCGCCTCCATTCCTCATATCCGTTGCGTTGCGGGTTGACAGCCGCTAACTCGCTCGATCCATCATGGACATATACGTACTAACTAAAGCATAGCTGCCAGCTCTTTCTCAAGGTTCTAACCGCCATGTTGGGCTTCTACGTAATTGGTAACTTTGATTTGCCAATAACTATTGGATCCGATTACAGACGCATGTGCCAATGGGACTATTCTCGAATTAAATTACTAAATCGGTAACCTTAAGTTTAGTGACCATTTCATATAACCACCTTTTGCTTGCGGTTATTCTATGACTATATTACGATACGTTCAAATAACATTTGATTTTAAACTAATATCGTCGCGGATATACATTACGGATTAAAGGTTATTGATTGCTGATATTTTGAATTATTTGCATGGTTCGTGGTCACAGCTAAACTGCAGTAGCGGGGGAAACTGTAAATAGTAATAGTAATAGGGGGAAAGTAATCTATTTACTCCCTATCTATTTTGTTTTTTTATTGTATTCCATATCACGACACAACACACTAACTGTATTTATATACACTATTTGTGTTTTAAATATACTAACCTCCGGACTCCACGTTTGTTCTACGTTGAAACCATCTTCTCTCTTGAGGTTTTAAGGGCATTTTTCGATCTCTATTGCCTCCTACCAAGCGTGGAAAGTGATGTTCAGCCGAGACCACCTGAGATGTTTGTAGTTGTAACCAGTAAAGTTGAGGATATGTTCGGCTACTGCGTACTCCTTTGAATTGTTTTTTGACGGCGCTGATGTGTTCTTTATTTTTTTGCAATAGAACTCCATTATTCTGCTCGATGTATCGATTGCCATTCTTCTTGAAATCGTTTATATGGTTTTACGTCAAACTAAAATTTACAACCACCCAGTCTGGAATAATCAAAATCACATTTGAATGCAGTGCACATTTTTAGTGAATAAATGAATTTACGTGACTTCAATGGCGTTATTAACTCGTTAGTTCATTAGCATACCAGAGTTACAAAAGAAGTTTGATAATTAATTGCAGTGCGAGGAATATTAAGTAGAACTTCGTAATTATTTAAGATTATTTGACACGCGTGACTTCGTCTGCCTTGTTTATTATATTAACAGTATAGCTCGCCTTTCTTCTGCACCGCTAAAAACATAGTACGTGTAATGCTTATAATCTTAGTTTCTTTAAATTTCAACAACCTTAACAATAATAATGATATCGTAACTTTTTTACATAGGACCAAAAAAATTACTAATTAGAAAAAAATATCCAGTCTCCAAAAAACATCCAGTATTTTTATCCATGCACGCAGTGGCAGGCATTTAACATTTTTATATAGTTTCTTTTTAAATAGATTAGCCTAACAAAAAGGCAGGCGGATCTGATGAACGCAAAGCAAAAATGGAAAACAACAGGGCGCACACAGCCGATGTACGATATTATATTGTATTATTGACATTCATTAAGTGTATATAATGAATGTCAATAATGTATATAATGTATATAATGTATATAGTGTATGCCTTATAATGAAATAAAATATCGGAATTTAAATTTGAAAGTCGCCGTCGCCTGGACATCTGCAACATCAGAGGAGTCACCGCATCGCCCGCTTTGAAAACAAGCTCTCTTTTTTAAAAGCCCCATAACATCGAGGGAAACCTCACGACGAAGTTCCATTTGCATCTTGCAAATACGTAGTAACAATGAAAAAAATGCCTGGCCGGGAATCGAAAGCGAAACCCTCTGCATATAAGACCGTTATAATTAAATGAGTTGATAATGAAGATAATGAATCTAATTTTACAGATATTATATTCTGAATACTGAATGAAGATAAGTATATAATAAATACCAAATAAAGACAGACAACGCAGTAAGCTCAGCTTCGTATTTAACTTTCAAGTACTCAGCATAACTTAGAGCAGAGGACAGTAGTTTTTACGAGTACAATGATGAAGTTGCTGTGAGTACTTAAAACTTTCAATTTGACTTGCGGAGATTAGCTGGATGTGTTCAATACTTCGATACGTTTTATGAGTCTATTTGGTGTGTTCAACGAAAGTGCATAATTAACGACAAGCTTTTAATTAAAATATTTCAACTACCTATTTTAACTATATTAATATTGTAAAGAGAACTAAACGACGAATAATGAAAAAATAACAAGCGCTCGTTTAAAGATAGTTTGATGTCATTGCATTAAAATAACCTTTAGTGCCATTTAGTGAATGAACATGTCATCATCATCATCATCTCAGCCGTTTGACGTTCATTGCTGAACTAGATCTCCAACGCGACCGACCTTGTGCGGTCTGTGCCCTACGAACCTCGCCTGAAGTGACCACGTCTCAGTTCCATATGGAACCTGTTATAAATTGTTACCCGTCACCTTGATGCTGATGACTTTATTTTATGTTAGTAAATATAAAAACATAAAACTAAACTTTCCCCACACCACATCAGGAACTTCGTAAAGAGGACAGTAGCTTTTAGACTGATTAACTCGGTGGAAAGTGTTTGAAACTTGAACCGGATTTATCGAGCTCAGCTGGACGGGCCAAGTTGTTTATGTTACTTGTACTATGCCATCGTAATTGTATTGTTTTGCTATGTTTATCGAACAACTCTTTATCAAAGTTCTTAGGCCCAAACATCACTTACCATTTCGTTTAACACATCAGAAGTTGTATTAATTATAAAACTCCGTTCTCTTGTATGGAAATGTATTTATTAACTAGCTACTACACACGATTTCGTTCACGTGGAATACATTTATTTTCTAATATTAAACAAACCATGTATTCACTCCCGCAACTTTTAAATTGATATAACTGTTCATTTATTGATCTATTAAAATAAAATAAACACTTAATGTTAAGTGAAGCTTATTTTAATACATTAGTAAAAACTGCACCGGAATCGGTCACGCCGTTTCTGAGATTAGCATCAATACATGCACAGAAAAATAGACGAACAGACCAATATTGTAACAGTTATTGTTTTAAGTTTTATTGCGTTAATAAATGCCCCCAATATTTATTTTTCCCATACATCTTCCAAGTTTTGACAGATATCATTTACAATTTTATTATTTATAAACTTATAATTGATTACAGTACAACTATTTCTGGTATTTTTATGTGTTGGAATAATATGAAACAATGTAAAGGTCACCTCATGTTAAATGGTATATAAAGACCATTAAAAACCACATCCAATCTCAATAGAACTGAAGCCGTGGTTGCGTCGTGCATAGATGCGTCGCTACTCCTGAGGACTGAACTGGTCGCCTCGTGAGGGTAGCCGTCAGCCACAATAACTGTTTTTTGGCCAATTATGAGGTTAACGGTGGTACCTCCCTGGGAAAATCATATTTCCTTATCATTCAACCACTTTACAAATTATTACATTATCATTATATATTTTATATCTTTACTCTTTCTTTGTAGCTTTCTTTCCATGTCATTTCAGAATGCCACTCCGTCAGTTTCCTCTCTTTTCTTACGTTTTTTTTTTATGCCATGACTGAGGTAAGTATAAAATAAGGGATGTTTTTGTTGATAAAAATTCTTTGAAAATATCTTTCTCTCTATATAAGATTAGAAGAGGCAGACATTTGTTTGAACATGTTGAACTATAGTCTTTTCCTGTGCTTCTACGCCCAAGTATTTCTTTCGCAACTTGTCTAAACCAAACTTTGTCGGGAGGGCCGCAGTTTTTGTGAGTGTATCGCGACACTGATTAACTCTTCCTAGAGTGCGCTAGAAACTTGTAGTGGACATTCGACGGAGATTTATGGAGTTGTGTAACTATGTTTAGTTTTTTTACTTACATCTGTGGTCGTTTAGTCATGCGAATAAATTTATTTTTTTTGGTCCACTTGTATAGTCACTATATATTTGTACAGTTCACTTGATGGTAAGTGGTCTCTGCCACCCATATATATATGTTACAAACTCCACAAAAAGGAGTCCAACTTGAAGTTAATTACAAATACTTTTACTACTCATGAGGAATAAGATGGATGCCTCATTTTTAGGCGACTCGGCAACCACACCCTTTACTTGTTATTAAATGGTCACAGCCGTCCATGGACATTTGTAACTAACTCTAGGCTTACCAACTGAAGTGGAACACAGATGAGTTGCTACTTCGGAGAACTAATATAGTCATCTAAATTATGCAAAAATTATGCAAACGAATCGGCAATAACATCTTTCCATCGGAAGGCCAGAATTGAATTACGCTAGAAGTATATGACGGTGGTGTCTCACAAGTCCAAGCGTTAAGGTTTTATTATTAAAATACCCAATCTAGATTTTGAAACATGTAATACTTTAGTATTTTAAACATAAGATTATGGCGACACCTGTTCCACATCCATTATAAAACACATAATAGGTATATGAGGTAAAATATAAAATTATTTCTGAGTCAACCCTCTTACGCTCACGACTCCGTGATGCGCCATCTGCACCGACTTACAGAAACTGTGTACGTGGAAATATTTCCGCAAGAGTAAACTTATGTCGAAGAAAATAGCACTAGAATATTATAAAGGTTTTTCTGTTATTTAACTTAAGAATACGGATTTTAAAGTCCGTCTATTTATCTATTGGAACAAGACAAACAATATTCATTTCTCCAGAACGATATATTTTGCAAGTTAATGACGATCTAAAACAATACTAAACTACTAACATCGCTGTATTTATGTATTCTACTATGTCACAAGTATTCAATATTAACAAATTTTTATTGCCGATATTCCAATGCAGTTGCAAAGCTCATGATCATGGCACACTAAACTCAGAAACCGTACATACCTAGTATATATATTTTTTATTTGATTTAATTAATACTTCTCATCGACAGCTTGAACCATAATAACTTTATATATAACTTTATTATAATGTAATAACTTTATATACATATAACTGACGCTTTATACACAAATGGAGCAGATCACGCAAGTTAATGGCTCAGATGAAGTGTTTCTAAAATGTAATCTAGCCAAAGATCTTGAAAACTAGAACACAACAACAATACGCTAGTGCTATAAGCAACAGAAGAGTTTTAGTTAGTAAGAGTCTCACTTAAAACAGTCTCTCTATAAAATGCTGGTTATATTAAAGATTTTCCTCGCGACAAGAAAAAAGGCAAATTTTCTTTTGAATTTTGAAATTGAGAGTAATGATGACGAATGTAATCAATATTTAATAATTCACCACAAGAATAGTATGAGCCTCTGAAGTGAACCTACCTCGCAATATAGTAAATCAACTGTCCGAGAAGTATCACCGCTGTCCTCATACTTCGTCGTAAAACAGTTCATGTGATTCGGTTCAAGAAATGCGAATGCCGATTACAATTACAACCATCTTATTACTCAGTAGTAGAAACGCATGACGTCAAGCATGCTTTTGGTCTTGTTTGACGTAAATAGCTGCAGAGACCACTTAACATCAGATGTCCTGCAAACTCCCTCTCAGTCCTCAGCAGAAGCAATGTATTTATGCACGACGTCAGGTAGACTTTGGTCTTGTTTGAGGTTAGACGAAGATGGCTGCAGAGACCATTTATCATTAGTTGCCCTACGCGCCCAGTCTCGATCCTCAGCAGAAATAACATATATATGCACAACGTCAGGCAGACTTTAGATTTGTTTAAGATTTACTTGTTTACAACTAAATAAAGCATAAGAAAACCAGAGTCAAATCATATAAATACGTAGTCAAAAAATATGAAAACCATATCTTGACAGGTATTAAAAGCTATCACGTTGTTGCACGCCATCTGCACCTAAATTCGAGAAAACGTGGCTCTTAAAAATTTGTTCCACGAGATTTCACTTCTGAAAAAGGAAAGATATATTTTTGAGAAAGTTCCAAACTTTTGAAATTTGGCGCGAGAAGATTCATTTGTCATTTGCTTGCAGATGACATCTGAAAGTAAAACTAAGTTTAGATAAGCGAAAACAAGTGAAAAGAAATATAACTGGGACTATAAATTAAAATATTTTTTAAACTTGATATCCTATACTAATTAAATTGAAATACATTATGTTATTACAAATGACCTGTACATACACTTAATGGATGTCAGAGTTAAAGCGCAATATCAGTTGTTAGACTTTGAACGCACCGTTGGCTAAGGTTCCTGGGATAAAAGTAACAGATTTTCTATTCATTACCATTATGAACTACTACTACTCTTTGTATCTCTCTCATTGTCTTCCCTTTTTTAAAAATTCTTTGTGAAAATTAATACAAGCATAAATATTATCTTATCTATTCATCAACCTTATGAGGTTACTACTAAATAATATAGACTTCCCATTAATAACGTCACTTCAAATTATCCTATAGTTCCTGAAGCTTAAAATATCGCGTTGTCTATTTTAGATCGTCAATCTACCTGATCAGTAGACAACCGGTACACCTTTAACCTTGATCGCTATTTGAAAACCTTTCATCGTAAAAGACCATTGATCTTTTCAATAATACAAGCCTAGCCAGTCACGTGTCTGATATGACAATTCATTATGAAAATTTACGTTCAGAATCTGAATGATTAAATCTTGCTATAACATCTTAAAATCGTAAAAAAGTCTGCGAAAATGGAGCAATAAAAATACAGTTAAACGTAATATTTGAAACATTACTAATTCTAATTCCTCCAACTTCCTCATTCAGGTTACATTTCTCTCACAAAAGATTGAAATGAAACAATGAATTTATTTTAAATGAAAAACATTTTCCATTATTCGAAGGTTAGCTACGATATTTAGCTCATTCGTATTCAGTTCGCATTTGTCAACGTGCAAATTGGTAAGAGTGACAGTAATTAGAGCAGTTAATCTAATTACAACATCCTGACACTAATTGCAAGTGTCACACGACACATTGACTGAAAAGGTTGAGAAAATTTGCTACTGAGTTAATGAAATTGAATATTGCCTTAATCGACAACAGGTTTCAATTAGCAATCATAGTCGGTTATGATATTTAATATTTATCTTGCTTTGACCAATTAATATATGAAATCTTCATAAATAATAGGTGAAATAGATATCTGTGATGAAATCGAAATAAATTTGGAACCTTTAGGCAATTTAAGTATATTGAAATATGATCTTATTATTATTGGAATGATATATCTTCCACAGATATTTAAACTAAGATCTCAAAAGACAATCACTTCTGCTTCAAGGTGACAATAGATGGAATTCTACCACCAAATTTAAAATTCCTGGGTCAAGAGCCGGTTCAACTTGAAAACTCAAAAGCGTACTTTAAACATATTCTTATAATTTCATATAATATCAAACAATTCTTTGTTATTAGAAATCACTGAAACAGTATGTATTTAAACCTCTTTCATGGATTTATTAATTCATCCTACTGCAATTACTTAAACATTGTTTCCACGCATGTACAAAAATGTTTTAATCATCAGTCACACATCACATCATCAGTCGTAGAAAATTATATTTAGACAGTAGTGCGGAAAAACCATAGGCGAGAAAATTAAAAGTGTTGATTTTGTTAAAAGTTGTCTCGTGGACGTGAAAAATGATGCTGCGACTTTCTTAGTAATCTTTTTTTTTCATTTTCTTAAATACACACGGGCATTATGGTCTAATGGATTAGACATTTATGTTAATTCATTCACTGATCTTTTATGCTTTAGGCAAATTTATAAGATCTCCACTGAACACACTTTGACACACTATGATTATTTAAATAACATCTTGTTGAGTCATATTGTCCTTGAAGTTTTGATCTTTAAAAAGGCCGGTCAAAATAAACTGATGAGGCGACTTTCTATCTTTGTAAGATTGATTGCATCTTAAGTACCATAAGTATGACATTTATTTTTATGAAATGAGAGAGCCAAAATATCTTATCTTTATCAGCTACAGTACAAGGAAAGTGTCCATTTTAGTCCTTAAGAGTAGCATCCTTAGGATACACCTATGTTTAACATTAACTTTAATTAAACATATTTTATTGATTTAAAAATTTTATTACTACAGTAATAATAATCACAAATCTAATATGGAATACTTTAGAACTAATTACAATAAAAGCCTATCCTAATCGATCTAAACAGAGTCCAAGCCCATTACCATGGTGTCAAGAACGTTGGCCACAAGCGACATAGCGTAACTCTCTGCGCGAGTTATGAACCAGCCCTTTTGTTACACTTCAGTTAAATTTGAAGTTACATGTGGATGTCCATAGACCACAATAAGATTATAAACTTAATGCGGATATTCAAAAAACGCAGAAAGGCTCTAATGACAAAAATAGGCAAACTCGTTTGCTACTCTTCTAACATAATAAATGTATCCAGCTCTGATGGATATTAATATCTTCCTAAAATCTATTTAAGAACTAACGTGGCCCAATTCACATATTTCCTAAATTACAAGAGGAATTTTGCAATAAACGTGAAAGTATTAAGGAAAGAATTTCTGTATTAATATCCCATTAATTTTCATCAAAAGAAAATGTCCCTTCCCCATGTGCCGTCTAATAATATTTTTTGATGAATAACAAATTCAAAATATGTTTTCGGAAATTCGGATTTGATATATTTGGAATATCGGTGTAATGGATATATTAAATGTTGAAGTTATGTCAATAATTATATGTACATACCTATTCAATGGCCATCCATACATAATAAAGAAATATGCAATAACGGGCTTTACGAAAGCTTTAGATTTTACTATGTGACGAGTACACAAGATTAGCGCTTTTAATTAAGATTAAATTCTTTAAAGCTATAAAATTCAGTATTTTTTTTGTGAAGAGAGTAGCAAACTTACATGTATGTAGGCCGTCTGATATTAAGTAGTCGCTGCATCCCATGGATACAATCTCAAACAGGACTGAAGTGCTATCTGAGCTCGTACGTACATGCGTTACTAATCTCGAGGACTAAGATGGTCGCCTCACTTTTGTAGCTTATAAAAATAACATAAATCTATAGGAATTCGTCATTTGTTTCCTAATAAAATTATAGCATTGACGGTACAGACAAAAACAAATAATTACTCAAATTAAGTTCATTAAAAATACGTCAGTTATTAATTGGTCCATCAAACCCTTTTGAGGCACTAAATTGATTTTACTCTGAAACGCTAACTTCGTTGTTGTGAATTTTCCTCCGAAGTTACTTTATTTAGTACTCCGCTTACCTTGATTTATGTTTCGGCTATTTCCGCATGATATTTATAATGGACGTATTTCTGTTATTTAAATTCAGTTTGTATTTTTTATATATTTTATATATAT
>DWON01000987.1:0-27265 GCA_018251015.1 Phocides pigmalion okeechobee | reverse complement strand
TCCTTGCATAAATATCTCAGTGTGATCAGGACAAGTAATAGGTTGTGATCCTAACCCCGCTATTATCATATCAATCTGTTCACAACTAGCCATCTGTTATTATATCTAAGTTATTCGATACACTACATTAAGTATAACTTATCTAAAAGTCAACTGTCATGAATTTCTACAGTTAACAAACATTTCCTTTTAATAAGGTGCATATGCGTCGATTGTACAGCGCCACGGAAAGACGCACAATGCCCGGGATGTCATGGGTGTAAAGCTGCGTTATAGGAAAGCTACAATTATCTGTAACTTCTCAGAATGTTAATGTTCCTAGTTATAGTTTTTATTACTAGTTCAAGCTCGCGACTCTGTCCGCATTGTTCATTATACGAACACCGCAGACAAGTCGCGCTTGATCCACTCCACAGTAAGAAGACACATCTCTAAGCTCATATGTTTTTTTACAAATAACTTATATATTTTTTGATAAGTATTTATAGCTTCATATCCAATGAAAATATAGTAACATTTTTGATATGAAGTGTCTAAAAAGTAAACCAACAAAGTCAAAATTCAACCATTTATTTCTGAGTATTGAACTTACAGTGTTAGAATTCAAGGAAAAATGGCCAGTTTCAAAAAACAATTAAAATTAGCAGCGTCGACGACGTAAGTTTCATAAACAATATTCAATTGCCATTTGCATTGACGAAATGCATGGCCAATTGGCATTTTTAATTCAGTGTAATCATATAGCCCTACGGTATTTACTCCATGTTTTAGCGTTTTCTACACTAACTCAAGCTCAGATTACCAATGTAATTAAAACTACAAGTATCAAGTACCTTTCCGTTACCGTTAAAAAATGATATGTAAATATTAACCCTTTGCACTCCAGCAGATTTACTGTTTTTCATGTCGCAAATACGGCGACAACGGAGTGTAAAGGGTTAACTTTTTTATTATAACTTTTATCATAAATATGGTTCCCATGTGGACAGAGCACTACGTGTATGTTTGGAAGACAGCATAGCAGCTTTACGTCGAGATAAAGTCGCTGAACTCACAATGAAAAGGCTTATTCAAACTGCACATGTGTATTTGTCTTATATATTTAACTGTTTTTTTAATGTGAGAAGCGTAGCAAACGAGCATGCAAACCACCTGTTGTTGAGTAGTCGCAACCCATAGACATCCACGTACAACCACAAACACGACCGAAATTCTATCTGAGCTCGAATGTAAATGCGTTGCTACTCCTGAGGATTAAGATGGTCGCCTCGCTTCAAAGTGTAGCCGGCACCCGCACCTCTCCAACCGAAACACAAGTAATGCTTTACGGTGCATTATGAGGGCGGCAATAGTACCTCCCTGGTCAAACTATGGTTCTCCCACCTTTAAAATATATTATAACAATCATATCTTTAATGTTAATTGAGGTTACCAAAGAGCTATAGTAACCAGAGATCATTAGGACGTTATTAGACCCCGCGTGATACTTACTCTTCTAGATTATTTTCTTTTTTTTCTTACTTTCGGGATCTACCTTGCTAAATTGTTTCAAATGTTATATAAGTTATTAAAATGAACACACAAGACTCATACTTAATAATATTTGTAAAACTATCTGCTGTAATAACCCCAAACTACTTTCTAGTACCCTGTATGATGTCATAGACAAATACAATAAGTATTGAAACATACAGATACAAATAACGAAGTTTATTATTTAAATGCCTGGCCAGGGATCGAACTTTGCACCGTATGCGTGTCAAACAGAAATGGTGACTTTTGCGCCACGCGAGTAGTTAGGAATGTGAACACACAATCGACAAGACATAAAGATGTCACGAAACGGATCCATAAATTTAGTTCATACCTACGTAGGTACTTCACAGTGAGGCGTGTCGCGATTTGAACTCAATCGCCCACTTAATCCGCCACTATTATAGGGTACAAAGGCTCCAGCGAACGGCCCGACAACCTCTCGATAATAAGTGTAATTGCCTTATCGGTGTCCTTGCTGCGTCCTTGCTTTCACTGATAACGCCACCATTCGCTGGCTATCTCTTATATAATATTTACCAGCAACTTGATTAAAATCTTTTGTTAAAGGTCACGTGTTTTGCCCGATCCGCCGATCTTGTTCTGACAGTACCTACCTACGAACTCTTAGCCCGCGCCCGATGACTAATTCGTTATAAAAGGTTCTATTTATGAACTCAGTTTGATAGATATTTTTAAAACTGTTCTCTGAAATTGTGCTACATTTATATCTATCTTTTTTACATTTCCGCTGTTTCAAATAAAATTTACTCGCTTAGAATAAATAAAGAAGAAGCATAAACGACTACATGAGAGTGAGTTGAAATCAATAATTAATATAGGTATCCGATTTTATCTACTTTTGATCATATCAAATCATTAAACTTTACATTTTTCATATTGATAAAAAATATTCTATTATCACTAGGTTATTTTGGTCCAGGCCTTTCATTATACAAGAGTTCTTCATTATGAAGCAGCAATATATGTATTTAGATTATATTTACCACTACCAATGTATTTTAGGTATAATAAATCTATCCAAATTCAGGTAACATCTTGGATAGTACTCATTTGCACTGAATAATCCGTAATCTACTGATTACGGGTTCTTATTTTTATTGCATATCTACCTTATTATACTACTTATTATACTTTAAATTTGTCGGGCTCCTTGAGTTCAACGAATCAAATATAGTCATAAAAATTTCTGCAAATTTCGTCCATATAAATACAAACATTCGCTGAAAATATTATGTACATTATTACAATTGCGATTACGGGATGTAATGATACAGAAGCGAGCCATGCCACTAATTTGTGACTTCACGTAAATCAACGTACACACTGTTCATATCTGGTACAAAGAATGTATATTATTTAGCTGTAACTTTAAATTCTCTATACACAAGTGTGGAATTGAGGGGACACTTAAGTATAAAAGGTTAATATTATTATTTTAGTTTTTTAACCGCCCTTAAGGCGTCAGATAATTATCCAATTATGACAACCGGAACAGCTAAACATAGCCTTCGATGCCGAAAGCACGAACGAAATTGTCCAGAAGTTACCCATCTAAATTCCAACCGTGATCGAGGTCGCTTCACTTCGTAGATTTATTATGAATGCCACAACTTGCGGAGTTATGTACACTCATTGTATGTGACATATATGTATATCACTCATTCATCGCAGCATCTTCCCCCCGCACAACGGAATATTGTTTTTGAAACAATAATGAAATACTTTATCTGATAAAATATTTCACCATCTTAATTATCCTCCAACTGGATTAAGAAAATATTTAGAATACTTAACCAGGTTTAGACTACGTTTGCTGGGAAGCTTTATTACACTAACAATTTTGTGCTTTCATATAGGTAGGCACTAACACCCATTATTGTCTAAGACTCTTTTCCATGATCTCAATAATATCGCTAGACCGTAACCGTAACTATTCAAATTCCATTGTGAATTAAATTAAAAACACATTTACCGCGTTCCAGAAGACTTGATATACAGGTATTAAATATTAGCATTATATTCATATTTTCATATCTCAGATAAATGACATAGATAGCGATTTCTACTACACATTTTACTTGATAAATATGCTCATTTTTATAAACAAAACAATTAAGAGTAGTAATAACTTTGCGAGAAGCACATAACTTTGAATTGTGAAAATAGTTATTGATAACAGTAAAAATTCCATATAGTCTTCCTAATAACCACACAGTCACGTCGTTGCTAGCCTGTGGGTGCGGTCGTAACGACACAGATTTGCTGCTGTGTGTGTAACATTGCATGAATTATCGCATAACTTTCATAACCTTTACAACCAAGTTTTTTACAAACTTCAGATTGCAAACGAAAATGCAGTCCAGTTATATAGCGGTTGTTGATGCCTATTGAAATCTGTATCCTAAAATTTTTTAAACTATCGATTTAAAGAAACTTTTTTAGGTACATGTACTGTCTTGTGAGTCTTGAGTTTAAATATTCAATTGTAACTAAATCTTATTTCTCTAGACTGCACATGTGCCGAAAATACACTGAATATTGTATTTTCTAGCATCTGTGTATCATTTACAAATACACAGACGTAATGTCCGCCCCCAGTTTAGTAGCGCCGATGTAAACAAAACACTTATTCACCAGAAATCCATACTCATTTGTACGTACAACACAGGTGTGTACAAGCCGAAAGCGCGTTGCGCCGCGCAATACACAAGTGTTTTACGCCGCAGGGAAAGTGTTAAAAGATTTTTAATTGTTTAGGAAAACATAAGAACGTCCCATTTAATACAGAAAGAGATGTAGTATTAGTGCCTCTAGTGTAACTACGGAGAGTTATACCATCTATAAATATTGAGACACTTTTTTATTATATGTGAGAAGAGTAGCAAATAAGCACGCAGGCCAGCTGACGTTAAGTAATGGCTCAGCCCATGGATAATTACTAACCTCAAAAAGGACTGAAGACTCAACTAAAGCAGTTCAAAGATACGTTGCTACTCCCGGACCTACTAGTCACCTCGTTTGTAAGTGTAGTGGGCAACCACACCTCTCCAAATTACAAGAATTGTTTCACGGCGGATCATGAGAGCGGCATTGGTACCTTTCCGGTAAAACTAGTACTACTAGTACTAGTAATACTATACTGTTGTTCTAGTGTGTAAGTTTTTCCAACAGAGGTAATCGTTTATACTTCGAAATTTCTTTTCTCCTCGTTCATCTATCTATAAATATTATATAACAAAGTCCCCCGTGGCGTCTGTCTGTCTGTTCGTGATAAACTCAAAAAGTACTGGACGAATTTTGTAACAGTTTTCAAAAACAGGTAGGATTCCTTAGGAAGGATTTCGTGCATAATAGGTTAAGTTTGTTAAGTTAAGTTAAATTCAATTTAGTAATTGAATCGTCGTTCAAAATAGATGTGTCTAATTGTTAGTTTTTGCATTTATGTAATGATTGGACGCATTTATAAAAGAAAAATAAACTAAGTAAATATAAACTGTATTACCCGAGCGAAGCTGGGCCGGGTCGCTAGTTTAGAATAAAACAAAAAAATAGTTGTACTGCTTTTAATTTTCAATGCATTACAATATTGACGTTTTGCGAATTAATTCCAAGTAAAAACAAAGTAAGTAGGTACAGGTGGATAAACTAGACGAGACATAATATCTATGTGACAATAGAAATCTTAAATAATAACTAGTGCAAACATGTGATATGACAGTACAAATATCTAATGTTAAAGGTATTGCGTTGCTTCTCGAATATAATACAAATTGAATTTTAACATTTCCATAACATCTGTACGTACTCCAAAGCTTATTATACTCACGTGAATTTTATAACTATACATATTAAGATATGATAGAAGATTCTTAAAATTCTATGTGAATATTTAAAAATGCAAGTAGGTACTCGTGTAACTTACTTTCTCTATGCACTGATCTTATTTAACAATTCCAATATAATATTAATAATATAGCTAATAATTTTGAGCTTTTCTTTACCTAAATGCATGATATGCTTTGTGCAAACCTCAAATATATTTACAATAACGTGTAAATAACAAATTTAACAAAATATTTAAACGGCATTTGTTTTATCTCTGCAATAAAGTAACGACATTTTCTATTTATAATTTTAAAGACAATGTTTTATATTACGTGGTATTTCCAAACCAAATCTTAATATAAACCTAAAACGCTTTGGTAGACTTTTTGACTAAACAAGTGATTTATAGTGATTAAATCGTTGTACCTTTCGCCAATATATTAACACTATTTTACAATTCACCTTAACAATGATCCACCCCCAGAACACATCACTACCACTAAGTAACGTTTTTACAATTACTTCGAGTCACGAACATGACGAAGCTTATCGATCACATTACAATCTAGGAACGCGTAGTCCAATCATTGTTAAGCCTAATATTATAATAACCTGTTTTGAATAATACTTATTTTACAGAATTTTCAATGAAAACATTTTGTCATGTGTAATATTATAGTAATTTAAACGAATACTTAAATTACTAAAGATACTAACCTATTTAGCTTAACTTTCGTACTAACTAGTCGAGAAATATCGTCTTTATGCTGTTGCTCTCGGTCTTTAGGTAGTATTACCTAAGTTAGAAACGCCACTGTATGTACTCATACGCGCTCATCCACTATTATATAAATTAGCTGCACCCGCGTCTTCGATCGCGTAAATTTGAATTTAGTAATTAAACTAGTATTTAGTATCTTCATGGAATAAATAAATACCAATTCATCAATAAAAGAATCGTAAGTACCGTTACAGATATTTTAATTGTTAGAGGGTCAATATTATATGTAATTTTTAGAATAATCCTACAAGTTTCGAACCATTACGAGGGCCTTTTTGTTAGTCCCCACTGGCCATGGAAAATTAAATACTATTTAGGACATTTAAAAAATCTACGAAAATTTTCAAAAATCTCCATAATTTCCATGAACATGACTATTACAGTACCCATATAGGTATTATGTTTGTGACTGATAGCGATTTAAACGGTTAAAGTTTTCTCGATTCATATTGCATATTAGTAATAGCAAATTACATTTTAAACGCTTCCCTAATCTTTGAATAATGCATACCACAAATACACTATTACATTGGAATTCTCCTTTATCATACAGGACTCCTACCGGTTCAAGTGCAATGTTTTTCCTCTATGAATTTTTTATTGGGCACAAATATACGCATATTACATTTATCCACAATTTTGATTGCATTGCCACTTTTATAGTATTGGTAGGTTGAAGAGCCTAAACTTATTTAATAAAATTGTGAATTCAATTTGTCCTAAGTTATTTAATCTAGGAAAACCTAATTTAACCCATCACTTTATTCAATCTTACAGTATCTTGACTTATTCCAATGGAAATATAGAAGAAGTAGATAGAAGTAGATAGGTATACAATCTGTGCCATTTTACCGTAAAGAACCCAAATTACATTTACGCTAATATAAAACTCATACTCCGTCTACAGTTTCTGTCCAATCTATGTAAAACTCAATGAAATATATCATATTGTATACTTTTGGCTATACGTGGATTGGGTCAGTAAAACATTAAATTACATATTTATGAGGATTAAACGTAATATGGAATAATACATTTTTGGCGGATTACAATGACATTTGCAACACAAAAATCAAATGCATCAGTACTCGAAGTTATCATATGAAAAACAAGAAGTTTTTGAAAAAGTTTTTGCGTGCTTAGCACATAAAGACAATTAGGCAGACAAAAAAATATTAATATTCTTGGTTTCTTCTGGTCTTAAATACTCGCTGAAAACTCATTTTTTCTTAGTTACGTTTAATGTACACATTTCAACCCTGATATAGTTTTATAATAAGTATAAATTTATTTCAATATGTAATAGCTTCACATAATATGAAATACAAATTATATTTTATTAGTCAATATTATTTCAAGGTAATGTCGTCGGAAAATGGATACATTTTTATATGTAACGGGTAATTACGATGCGTTAATTGAATGCCAATACTTGGAAACAGTTGCATGTATCGTGATTTCAGCAAAACTTGTAATGTGTAGATCTAACTATCAATCATCAAACGACAGACAATTTCTCAAAATTTCATAATACATTTCGCATAAATACGCTTCTTCGACTTAAGGGACAGCTCTAATTGAATTTTATTCAAAAGGCTGCTGCCAGATCGGTGGTGGAGGTGGCAGCGTGAGAACCGTCGGCTATGTGGAGATGACTAGTGAAGTACGCGAGGGGTGCGGAGCATGAGGAGGATGGGAGGGAACTGCGTGAGGCGATGATGCAGGAGGAGTCCTGGGTCCTGGAGAACACGTCACTTTCCCCATAAAAGATCGGATGTCATCGAAGTACGTATCCTCTCGTTCAGTGTCAGCCGAACTTGGTGAATCCCCTCCTTCTGCCTCGTGCTTCTTCAGATGTCGATCGAGATTCGTCTGCTGACCGAAACATCTGTCACACAACGGACACCTGAATGGCCTTTCCTTGTTATGAATGTTTCTTACGTGACGCTGCAGATTTGAAGAAATAGAGAATGAACGTTCACAGTACTTACATTTGTAAGGTTGTTCTCCAGTATGAGTACGGAGATGTCTCGTCAAGTTCGCGCTACGTGGGAATACCTTTCCACAGAATTTGCACGCATAACGATCACGCAGCTTCCCAGTGCCGGCATTTAAATCACGAAATTTCGAGTATGCACTCGGCTTCTGGTCCGGCCCATCAGTACCGAGAAGTGGGCATAAAAAATTGAAGGAACTCGGCACGTATGGCGAATGTGTAGAGAAACGCCTTGAAAGAATTGAATCCATTTCATACGGAGAATACATGGCATTTATGAGACTATTATTGTGTTGTGGATGGACGGGCATTGGGAATGCTAAAGGCGAAGACACCAACGGTTGTGGAGATTCTTTCTCTCTCTTTGGTTCTACTCCCTCTACATCTACATCTGTAGTGTCATTCTCGGGAGTCTTACTTTCTCGTTTTATTGGATTTGTTTCTGGCGGAGAAAAAGATTTAATCGATAACCTACGAAAGGAACGGTCGCAATTTTCTTCTTCAGGCTCCTTGTCGCTTTGTTTACGTCCTACTGATAAGTCCAACGGTTGATCACCCAAGTCCTTCTTTGCATCTTCTTCGTTAACAGAATATCGCTTATCATCATTGTCAATGTTTTTGGTCAAATCTTTTGGTAATAATGGAGACACTGATCTGCTACGCATAGTTTCGTTGTTATTAAGCTTAAGCGCCATACTAAAGGGTGACCCATGCTTGTTATCATTTCCAGCAAAGTTGTATGGCATAATAGACGCTTGCAACGGCATCACTGGTGAAGACTTTTGTTCAGAAGTTTCCTCTGAGGATGGTGATTGTTTTGCGTAATAATTTTGAGACTTAGGAGTAACTCTGTCAACGTTTTCATTATCTCTTTTGGGTACATCAACTTCCATTTTAATATTCTTCTTGTTTTCGTCTAGCGACGTGGAACTATCCATACTCTTAACAGACATGCGTTCTTCCTGTTGTTTTTGTGCTAACAAATTTGAACTCATAGCAAGGTCATGTTCCATCGCTAATCTTGCGCCTTGTACATTGAAAAGCAATGGATTTAAAAAATCTGGTGGGCAAGCAGCAGCTGCGGCTGCCGAAAACAATGCTGGGTAGTGAGCAAACGTATTATATGGCAAAGGCAAAGCCTGACCCCTATACATTGGAAAGGGGTTCGCATTGTTTTGTGAATTCATCCCTACGTTGGGCAATGGCGGAATTTGAGGTAGGCCTGGTGGAATTTGAGGTAGGCCTGGCGGTAGTTGACGTAAACGTACGTTTGCAGCAGTGGCAGTATCACAAAATCGCTTATGTTTAGTCAACGACGCGTACGTCTGGAACGGTTGTCCACATTTTCCACACTCCACTAATGTTTTGCAGGAAGCGTGCATTCGCTTATGTCGGCACAAGTTTGAAAACTGGGTGTAGGACTGAAAAGAGAAAAAGTTATGATTAGTAATAGTTCATAAATATTAAGAATCAGGACAAGATTCAAAATATTATATCATAGATAAAATTGTCTAATTATTTTACCCTCATGTGGATCTGCAGCTCTTTATGAGGTAAGAGTTGGATGTTAATGCGATGCCTAACGTCGGATGGCTTGTAACCATATACTAGTATTCTAAAGTGATGCTCACCTTTAAGCAGACCTTGCACTGGAAAGGCTTGACACTGGAGTGGATATGGGTGTGCTGCTTGAGGCCGGACGACGAGGTGAAGGTCTTGCCGCACTCTGGGCAGGCGTGGCTGCGTGCGCCGGCGTGCTGCGCGCGGATGTGACGCTGCAGGTTGGAAGGATCGCTAAATGCCTGAAATACCGTCAGGTTTCGGGACGCGTGAAGTTACATGCTCTTAAGACTTAAGTTACCTAAATATGCTCAATTGGAAAGTATTACATTACAAAGATTTTAGTTTTATATTTTAATATTTTGTAAGATAATAGCGTCTACTGTACCGAGATTTTAGTCTTCATCGTATAAGCTGTTCCAATTCATTATATTACACTAAGCGTACACTTAGTATATCGTAACATTCGAAAATATTTCATACCAATCTGAACCAATCTGCCAATATACCCGGTAAAACTTTGAAGACACTCAAAACATTGGACTGTGAATCTACTTCTTTCTGAGCATATAACAAAAAGACACGAATCTTTTCAACTCCTTACAAACTTAATACATACCTTCGGGCAGTTCTCGCAAGGGTATTTTCTAATGTCAGTATGGGCAAGAGCTCGATGACGAAGCAGTAGCGTCCGGGAGCTGTATGCTCGATTGCAAAGCTCGCAGTGGAATGCTGATGCGGGTTGCGCGTGCGCCTGGATCAAATGGCGATCGAGCCTGTAATAAGGAACATGAAAATTGTATTAGTTTGGAAAAATTAAGATGGGTGCTTGAATTGTTTTAGTATCTTTGACTATTAGTATATGTGTATTCAACACAATACACTGATATTTAAAAGAAATTGATTCAAATTGATTTTATGACTGATTCTCACTAGGTTAACAAAATAGAATAGCCATAGGAACGCGGTAACAACACAATAAATACTTCCACACTTCGGGATTAACATTTTAATATTTTTCTTTAATCGACAAATAGAGAGGAAGGGTTTATCTATATCTATTATTTAATGGTTGTCAAATCTACATACTTATTACTTGAAAGATTTCTATTTTAATTTTCGATTATAGTACATAATATAATAAATCAAATGTGAGTAATTGCTTGCAATTAGTACGGTGCAACAGAGGAGGCGTCCGCGTATTACCCATTAATAGGGTAAAGCAATTCTTGCTTTTCGACAGAAATATTTGGTTGTAAGTTACTTATTACGTAACCATTCCAATCCCAAGGAGTAGTAATGTATCTGTGACCGACTTAAGCCAACTGTTCTATTTGGAGCTGGTTACGATTGATAGATACATGTGTACATTGATGACGTAATGTAACCACCATGGATGTATCATTAATGTTGCACCTATCATGAAGTTGACTCCTATTTTCATTTCGTAAAAAATAGCTTTTTAATATTCGCAAGTTTGATCACATTTTATTCTAGATAATAGGTATCTATATGGTAGGTGTCCCGTATTGTAAGCATTAGAATGCAAGAGGAGACGACGAAATTATATTTCGCATCAGGATCGCCTACGCGACGATAAGTTATAGCAGCTCGGCCCATACATAACTCAAACATGTTTTGGTTCATACAGCAAATGTTCCAATTCGTTTTGCAATAAATGTACCATGTACGCGGTTTATGAGAAGAATCAACAAAGGACGTGATTTGGTTACTTGTTATTATAGATGTTACATGCAATTAATTTGTTACATTCATTTTGTTCAACAATTATTGGAACTTTTTTGATAATTATTTATTACCAAAAACTAAAGCAATAAAACTTAGGTGTACACAATTAGCAGAACATACCAATTTTATATACTGTAATTAGTATTTTTGATATACGCACAAACTTCATCACTCTACATTAAATCATAATCACTTTGATTTTACACAATATTTGAATAATTATGATTTCCTATAATTTTCGCTTATATATGTAAATGAGCTAGAAATGGAAGTTACTGTGATACATGCCCAGTCGAATCTTAAAGTTCTACCACCTACAAATTCTATATTATTACAACAAGGAAGATAACTAGATCTTCTTCTAGATTCTTAGTAATCAAAGTACAAATAGAAAGTTGTAGATGATCCAGCACGTATAGGGTATTCCGACTTTGATGTAAAACGTATATCATTTGCAAAAATAATCTCAGTAACTCTCCTTGACGATAACTGGTCCACTACACGCAACCCCTGCCTCCGGCGTTTCTATCGCACCTGTCTTGTCTTACATAACACGAATATCGATTGTATGTACATTACATTGCTGCTTTCAGTAGTAAAGGTAGTTTAGAAGCGATACAAAAGTAGCTATACGGCTTGTCACATTCGAAATCCCCTCATCCGTCAATGTGATAAGGTGAAGCGTTTTCACTCTCGGATAGCCGGCCTGCTGCCGTATCTTTTAATTAATCTTAGGAATAAAATCTACTGTCAGTAATGGTTCCGTCGCTTACACGCTGTTCACTCGTCTATTACGTAGTACTAGTCCTGTACTCGATAATCAAAACAGTGGTCACAGGGATTGTTGCATAGCACTACCTGGTCTAATGTGATGCAAACTAAACTAGACGGATTTTATTTTGTTTATTTTTCTTAAGATTTTCTGTAGAATTATAATCACTGGATGCTATACTACGAATACTACACACAATGTTTTAAAATGTAAAAGTGTTTGTATATAAGAAGTTGGAACCCCGTCGTTCGCTTGGGACAGTATCGCTGTCACCATCCTTGTGATAGCAGCAGTGTAGCCTTATTATAGCAGCAGTGTTAGCTGCTGTCTTCTATTTGAAGGACGTAAGATACATTAGTTTTTGAGACGTCCATCTAAGTTGTCAAGAGTAGCAGTGTGCTATGTTCATAAAAATTAACCATTATCCGCCGTAAATCAATACTTATACTATGGTTTGCAGTTGCTAGGTGTGTTTACAAGCGAAGTGACCCGCTCGGTCTTCGGAAGTTTCATGGGCGGCAGTGACCACGTAACATCAAGTGAACTGAGTATTCAATTGCGTCTTTCGATAAATAAAAAACTAGCCATTCCACCCAAGTACACGTTAAACGCTGCGCAACAGACGTAACATACAATGCTCGCCTCGGGGCGTAACGACTCTATCAGCTACAGCGATCTTCAGCAATGTATATTTTTATTATCACTCTTACGGAGTTTCTAAACCTGAGGCTGAGGCCATAGAGCTATAAAGCAAGAGAGGTGAAACATTTCCTCACAACATTTTTTTAATTAATTTAATTAAATTTAAAGCTTTGAGGAAATTGTCATGCATATGGTTTTTCTAAAGACGTTTTCTTTCGCCGTCAAATATGTGAAAATCTATTTCTACAAAGCAAATAGGTTAAAAATTGGAATCAATTGATAGGTTCTCTGCATAAAGAATTTCTCTTTCGTCTCTCTCTTTTTAGGACTATGTATTCCTGTACTACTAAGTTAAGGCTAGTATATATGTAAATATATATAGGTTTAAGAACCGCTGCCTTAACAATAGCATAACATCTATGTAAACGCACAGAAACCGTCTGTGCACTTATTAATAGAATATTGCGTGTACAGGCAGACAATTGAAAGTGTGCCGTTCATTTTTGTTATACACGACACTTTTGTCAGTCTTTTTTCCGCCATTTAAATTGAAATTTAAATTGAATAAGAAATGTTTTGCTCTGTTTTTAGATATTACATTTTGTTATTGGAATCTTTTTTTCTGCAAGAGCCTCGCGTTGTTCATGTTTGTTTTTTTTCTTTTACAATTGGATTTGTTGACGAAAAAGTTGCGAAAAAGTTCACAAAAGTTCATTATTACGTAGCATTACGTAGCTCCCGAGTAAAAAAATGAAGTTATATTTTCTTTCCTGTTTTCGAAGTTAGACAGAAGCCCGATAAAAGATGTTTACTAATTACAAACTCTTTTTAATTATTACTTAATGACTTTTTTCCAAAAGTAGCAAGTTAAAGGCATCAGCGAATTTGAATACAACTAGGTCGGATTTTATGTTATATTGGGAATTCATAATTAGTGTGAAATAGTGTTATCATAACTGCGTTACCTTTACGCTTATTAAAATAAACATTTTACGGAGTGCGCTCAGAAATTTCGCGAAGAAGTACAATCTTTTGCCCCGTTTCTACCGTCACACCAGAAACGTATGTAGAGATCCTATTAATTTATATAAAATTATTTAACCCATTATTGTAACATTTAATCTTTTTGTACATAATAATATTATTACGTACGTATACTTAAAAAAGGAATTTTAACGGGATATTTTTCCTGCCACTATACATCTACTTCTTTATCGTTTATTTTTCTAATTCTCAATTTTACTCATATTTTGTAGTCAGAGTATTTGTACCTCTGGCATTAACGTAAACAAGGTATTTTTTATCTTGGAAATAAGCAATAACTAATACTAGTTATAGTTAAGAAAACCGTCATTTTCAGCAACTTTTTTCAAAAAAGTAATTGCTTTACAGTTTATAGTAATTGTATGTACGGGAAAGCTGGCGGGCTAATGCTAATAAAAACAGAAAACAAGCTTACTGACGGATCATTCTGTACCACTGAAAGACTGCCGTTGAACGATTCTCTTTTATATTTCGTGAACAAGTTACACTTAAATAGACAATCGTATGCGAAAGAATCAATCATGTCTCGATGTGAATTACACATAGAGTATAGTGGAACGGATAATAAGATCTTGATCGCAGAATCGATCTTCATGTTCACGGATCGATAACATCCGAAGAACAACTTTCATTCGGTTCGATCCATTACACCCACATACGCCACTGTACCTACAGGGCCGCTAAGATTCCACTTTGTGCAGTTAATAATACCGCTGTTACTTTGCGGAAATCCATGCTATTTGTATTTTACTATTTTAACCTAATTACGTCTCTGTATATCTTATAACTGATTATGTTATAATTTTCTTATTGTAGTTTACACACCAACACTTAGGAGTGAGGCGACTACTTTAATTCTCAGAAGACGCAATCATCTATGTAGTAATATGAAATTTTATTAATAGTTTTGTATTTCATATAAGGATATACAATAAGATATTAATTACTATTTATTTTCATATTGACAATGATGTAAATCTTAAATTTAATTATAATAAAGAACTAACCTAAACAATCTAAAAGGAGTCCGTGCCCATGCGGCATGGTTCCAAGAACACTAGCTGCGTTCCCGCGCTGAATAGCTATCGCGATTTTCTACGCGAGATATGAACCAGCCCTCTTGTCGCCGGCAGCGTCAATCAAATATTAAATATTAAAATATACATACAATAAAGTATTAAATGTGTAATTTAATTTAAGAAAATCTCTTATTCTGTAATTAAATGATCACTAAATATTTTGTACTTTATTGCGTCAAAAGGGCATCTTAATGCTCCAGTATAGATATTAATAACTTACAGCCTAATAGACGACGCCCTTTACATTTTAATAATAAGATTACGTAATTACATGTTCAAATTTTATATAACTTCCTACAATGTTACCGTTTCATTACAATATTTTAATTGGCCAACGAGAAAAAAAAACATTAATTACTTCATTATTAATCACTAATTAGTTCTTAGCCGACGAATTGTCAAACACATTTTGTTTATAATTAACATACTGTAAGATAGTTAAGAGTATAAATAATTATGATAAGATCATTATAATTCTTATCCTCCTATGTTACAACACTGTGTATTGTATGTTATGTAAATGTATTCCAACTTTATATAAACAGGCATTTCGGTTGCAATGCAGATTGAACGGATAGATATCTCGGTTTATAGCCATATCGATCTGAATGCCAGGGCCAGGCATTAGTTTCGAAAAAAGAGACTATGAATTCGGTAGAGCCTAAACTAGATCGGTTAGTAAATAAAATAAAGTGATTCACGAATAATATTGATTGCTCAAAGACCGATCACGAGTAGCCTGTAATTTCGGTTGACTTCGCAACAGCCACCTGATGGATCTGATAGTCGAACATAGATTATGAAAAGTTTCCGATACACTTTGAAGTCATTATAGTAATAAAAAAGATATATAAGTTAAAGTCGGCCGCTACTTTTAATTCAATTATGTTGAAAGTATTTCTCAATGTTTATTACTACAGAATCACTACATTATGAAGTTTCTTGCACACATTCTTTTTTACATATATTTTGGAAACCTGTTTTGTTTGAACCCAGTCGAAAGGATACTTCAGGCGTCTCTTGTAACACATGCGCTATCTACTTATTTCAAATAATCTTTGGCTCTACCTACTTATTTCGTGTATAAACTTTGGTTGAAGGTGTGACGTTGATGGTCATTCCAATTGTGACAGCCGAATCGAAAGTAAGAGACGTAAACGATTTGATAATAGAAATAAATTTGAACTGCTTTTTATTTGTTTTATAAATGGCTGCTAAAGGACTGGATAGTAACATTGCTGTAATTCAATCAATATTTCAGTTAATCTTTAACCGCAAGTCAAACGAATCACGACAAAAATATATTTTTTGATTTAAATCTGTTTTCTCGTCATCGTCATCATAATTTTCAACCTCATCGTCATCATTGAGTAGATTACTATCCGCTGTACTTATGCTGAGAACCCTATCAGTACAAAGTGATTTAGACTATAAATAGTACGCTCCATAAACTTACTAACCAAGCCGGGAGATGACATCACTCAGAAAACTTTATAAAGAACGCTCAGGCACACGAAATTTTACATCGTGGTTAAAGGAAGTGTGTTTTCTGCAGTTGTGGAGAGACAACTGGCCATCTGTGGGGCATTCAAAATTAAAAATCTTCTTTCTACGTTAAGTTATTTGTAATTCAACATGCCACTTAACAAATCCCTATTCGGACAGATCAATTAAACACAAATTTAAAAGTCCTTAACATATCACTAATCGATCAGCCGGTGCCCTAGAAATGTTTGTCGTTAACACAATAGTGATGATGGTTCCCGATAAGGCTTCGGGGATACGTTAAAACGGTGCATGTTGATAATCTCGATCTTTTGCATTATTGACGAGCTCCGCTTCAATAGAATATGATGACACACGCCATTATGGCCTTCTGTCGCTTGTCACACAGTAAATTCATGATATATTTTCATTCGTGATGAAACGTTTAGTCTGCTTACTTTGATTTTATCGCGCATTTTGTTTTGTTATTGCGAGCATTTTTTATGTAATGGAAGTAGCGAAGTACTACAGGAATCGATCTATCTGGAGTCGATCTCATTTTGGCTAAGCTGGAAGGCGCAATAAGTCTATCGTAACATCTTAATCCTCTGAAATGGCAACATATGAGTGATCGCCTTTAAGCAGGTCACCTATTCTTTATATATTGATTTAGAAGTCCATTACCGTCTGTGGTCACTTCATATCAAGTGAATTGTAGCTTGTTTACTACATCCACTTCAAAAAAACTTAATAATAACCTAATTATCATCATGCAATTGAAGCATTTGGCCATTTTTGTCAATAACTACTCTAATGCAATTCTAATATACGGCAATACGAATAAATGCGGCTATTCTGAAGTTATACTTTTACAGACACATTTCAGGGGAACGATTATAATTAAAATTGAAGGTACTTTCGGGGACCTCATCAAAATTAACATACAATATAAAGATTTCAGTGAACTGAGTAAATTAGTATTTATTTGTTTCTGTTACTGATATTGTGATATAGTAATGTAGCATTATTAAACTACCTTTTTTGTTGAATAAGTAGCAAATGAAAGTCTAGACGTAGTGCACGTATGCGTTGCTACTTCCGAGGACTGAGATGGTCGCCTCGCTTGCTTCGTCTAGCTTTACTACGGATTATGAGGGCGGAGATGGTACCACCCTGATCAAACTGTGCTACCACCTTGCACGTGTAATGCGGGTAATTACACCCAGTTCGTAGCTATTTTTCTTGTTTATTTTAAGCGCTTATTGCGTTGCGAAAGCATCTTGTAGGTGATCGGAGGAATGCGAGAGATGTGGCGATGTCGCGTGCCTCTGTCCCGCCCCGACACAAATCATCGACGAGTATCTTATCGAACGGGTACATCTCTAACGCTAAATAAATCATTAAGCTGAGTCTACGCTAAGCGAGCCGAGCACAAATAGTCCAAGATTCGCGAGCATAAACTCCTGTTTACATCAGTAAACAAGATTATTCAAAACCTTGAAATGCTATTAGAGTCAAAAGGAAATCAATAATTTTAAAAAACGTTGCAATTTATGTGTGCTCTGTATTAAAAGCAATTAATTTGTCTACGTTGTTTGCTAGCCTCGATATAACAACTACGTTCAAGCGAAATTAAAACTACTTGTCTTTTGTTTATCCACAGTAAATGCTGTGATCAAAATGGCTCAACACAAACTTGGTCTTGTGTAAACCTGGCTTTACTGAACAGTCCAGTCGAGGAGCGCCTCAGACGACCAAATAGTATTAATGGCAAGAGGTTAATGGCTCTGAAGACGTTTGAAATTGATCGACTTCTGCATCTTACAGCGGCTTGAATGGATCGCTTAGATAAGGAACAGTACAGCTACATGAGTGATTTGAATTTAATTCGACAACCAATATGGAACTGTTATGTTGCGTCCATTTATTCTATAACAAGAATACTGTAATAAAACATTTCTAATAATCTGTTCGGGATTTTACGTACTTTAAATTATATACCATTTTATCACATGGACTTATGAAGCATATCTTTTGGATTGTCATCCTTTAAATAACTACAAAGTATCCCTTAAACTGGGGTACCACCGCCGTCCCCATAACACTCCTTTATGCAATTATGCAAGTGTTTCCGTTAGAATGATGGGATACAATGATTCATTTTCGTAAGACAATTGATCTGTATATACTTAGTTACAGTATTAAAAAGAAATCCATCTATGTTCATTATGTCATTATATCATTTACATTATATTGTCGGTTATATAGTTTTTAATCTACTGCCGAGAAGCGACCTCTACACTGAAAATCTGGATCGAAACTTAGCATTGATCGATGAGCGGCAGTGTTGTCACTACTGACTTCACTGCAAGTTAATTTGCAATTCAAGCTCAAAGAAAATGATATTATAGTACTTACACGTCAATGTTAGGAAAAGGGGCGTCACAGAAGGAACATCTGGGGTCCGTGTCCTCTCGCTCCTCGTCTTCCGTCTGCTGGGGTCCAGCTGATACGCTGGAGCCTCCACGACCTTAAATAAATATTAATTTTCAATAAAATATCCATTATTCACGAATTTTTAGAAATCCAGATACTTTTAAATATAATATAAATCTACGTATATAAAATAAGATAGAGATAAATGGCAGGTATTAAAATCATAAAACTCTTGCATTTCATAGAATTTCATTTCTCTTTTATTTATTTCACCCAAGTATAACTAAAATTATGATATCAGTGAAACCCCATAGGTAATTAATTCGAAGAACTTTCATAACAGGATGTTAATACCTTGTCAGTAGATAGAGACGGGAATTAATTTGTTATTCATTAAGTATTTCATGTGCATTGCAGTGTCTGCTACGTAACGATGGATAAAATCTTAACCATCCGTAGATCATGAGAGAAATCATTCATCCGTCACCTACTTTTCACTCCTTCTGGGTATGAAGGGACAAAACTATGTTGTTACTTACGTAAGGTGATGATGTTGATACTATGTTATTTTTCGATGTCATAATTAAATATTGTATTGTGATGTGGCAATATTATTTTGACAAGAATTATATAAATATAATAAAATAATTATATTTAATGTAATTCGTTAAGATGTTGAATTTAACATACTAAATACTTTATTTTTTATGATTAATATGAGGATTTCTGACACTGGCCATTGAGAAAATAGGATTTAAGAAAAAAGTATAGAAAGGGCGGCAGTTTTAAAAAACAATGGCGGTGCATATGACAAAATGAGAAAACGAAAATTAATATGAAGGTGATAGTCTATTATTAAATTTGAAAATGCAAATTAGGCCACGGGAAATAGAAAAATACACTTTTAACATAGTTTTCGAAAATGCTCTTTGTTCCTTTATACTGTGGGAATCCCGAGCAGTTGTAGTTGCCTATTATTTGCAAACATCTAGATTACTGGAGTTGACTCTTGTTTTTAGTTTTATTTTATATGGTTTATTTAATATACATATTGTCATTACTTTTTAGAATTTCAATTTAGGTACTCTAAAACAAACAAAATAAGAATGTCCTTTGATACTAATTGAATAAAACACATCCTATTTTTCAATATCACTTATACGTAGATATACATAGGTATAAGTGATATGGAAAAATAAATGATTCACAGCGTAGTTAGCGAAAGTCATGACACACCTACTCAATAATAATTGTCACATCTACCTACACTAATACAGTTTAAATGTTCGTAGATATGTATTACCATCCCACCTAATTAATTCTCATTCAAACAAAGCGGTATCTAGCCGTGGTCCGTGTTCAAATTTATGATTGGACGATCACGCATTGGCTCGGAAGTATGAATAAGTATAAAGTGTTCTACATTGACACATGCAAAATTAATTCAAGTCACGACAAGTGAAGCCACGCCTCGAACATTGTCTAACGAGAAGCGAGCACCGCATCCGTGATAAGGCAAGGCTAGATAAGTGATATCATCGGAGAAGTATGGTTTATAGGAAGAAATGAAGTAATTGGAGCGTTCTCGGTTCACGAAAGTTGTGGGCGTTTCGCAGTTAATTTAACTTAATAGCGCATTTAGATTCCTCATCATCCACCCATTACTATCCTATTAGAATCTACTATGATCACGGATCTCTATTTAAAAAAAAGTCAAGTTCTTATTAAAGCCTATTCATCTATTTTTTATCTAAGCATAATACTTTTGATACTGGCTTGGCTCTATAAGTAATGGTATATTTCAAAACGATGTAACATAAATTGGTAATATTTTTATTTATAACAGTACCTTTGAATACAAAGCCATAATATCTGTATCGTGTTAACTATGAAAATAAAACATGACACAGACAAAAAAGGACAAAAAATTTGAATAGTAAGACGAATCCATTATAGGCTAAATGGGGATTAGTAGACTTTAAATACCTTTTTTGGAGATTGGAGAATTTTGGAGAACTTTCAGACGGAGTTTTCCCAACATAGCTTTCTTTTACCGTTTAATCAAGTGATACGCATAAAACGTCAAATAATTAAGACTGTTCCCGTATGAGACTGCAGAATCTTACCACAAAATTATCACTGCCTATTTTTGCATTTGGGTACACATGGACAACTAGTTGTTCAGAAATCAACATACCCTCTGGGATAATGAGATGTTATTAAAGCTATTCTTCCGTATACATTTTCCAATAAGAATTATATATCTATTTACTTAATAAACGTATTAGAATTTTACAGCAATATGATTAAAACGATATTATTCCTAAAGTAACTTAAAAATCAAATAATTCTTAAAACAAAGTTGGTTACCGGCTAATATAATTAATGCCCTTTAAAGTGTTTGTCATATGATTAGACACTAATTTAAGTAAGTAATATCTACATAAGTTGGTTTTAAATACATAAAAATATAGAGAGTATTTGTTATATTTCGTATTTGTAATGACTTCACAATTCCTACAACGGGATATTTGAAACAATTAATTGTTGTGATATTTTATGAATAATAATAATATGATTTATAGAATTTATATAAAACTATTTTATACCATATAAAACACGGCCTTAACACATGAACTATTTGTAAAAGTAACCGTATTCGTAAAAGGAACTGTTTGCGGTATATACATATTGAAAACAAATAGACATATCTTATTTTCTACTTACCCTGGAGCCACAAATTGACGAAGATGCTACACGATTCACTTGGATGCTACCTGAAGAGGGCAAGAGTCCACCAAACAGTGAATGATGTCAATACAACACTGAAGTGTTGGTTACAAATTATCAGGGGGCAAGTCACCCCCACCCCACCTGCCCACGGGGCTAATATGCCCACTTGACCCGACTTTTGCATTGAATAAAAATCATCTATGCGTGACACCGCGACGTGTGGGTTTGACTAGTTAATTCTACTTGATTACTATTCATATGATTTTTGTGATTTTTGTGTGTAAGTAATTGAATACACATACAAAATACCAATAATCTCTAAATATTATACAACAAAGTCCCCCGTCGCGTCTGTCTGTCTGTTCATGATAAACTCAAAGAGTACTGGACGGATTTTCTCACAGTTCTCAACAACAGATAGAGTGATTTATAAGGAAGGTTTTGGTTTACAATAAGTTAAGTTTTTTTTTTTGTAGAATGAATTATGAAAAAAACATAATGTAAGTAAATATAAACTTTGTTACACGAGCGAAGCTCGGTCGAGACGCTAGTAAGAGTTAAAAACTACTTTACATTACTATGTTCTGGTTATCTGTTAAATATTTTTATCATTTACACAAAAGTAAGGAGACTAATCTAATAAACTCTTCTTATTGGAAGTCAGTCAAATGACAATAGTGGTCTTAATAATCTGACCAAGGACACCCTCATTCTTCAGGTTCAAAGTCAAACTTAGGGAAGAAAGAAAAACGAAGATGGTGGTATAAAAAGAAACCGGTGTGAAACAAATACATCATACAGATAAATAAATAAAATATCAGTTATGTAAATTATGAGGTCCACCTGAAGAAATATTCAAAGTAAGTCAGAAGTGTTTTATCGTAGAAAATGTCGGTGGAATACAGAATATTTAGCATAATATATCGATATAGAGCTTTTAATTTTTCTTCAGTACCACCAGCCAACTCAACTCAATATTCAACGTAAGACACCAAACTTTTAATGGAAATCCGTAATAAGGTTACTTTTTTGTCAAAAGAACAGTAAACGAGCGTGCAGGTTCTCCATCTATTGTTACAACATTCGCTGCAGCCTACAGACGTTCACATACAACCACAAAACTAAAGTCCGACCTAAAATCGTATGTAAATAAAAAACTACTCCTGAAGTCTAAAATGGTCGGCTAGCTTTAAGTGTAGTCGGCAACTGCATCTTTCCAACCTACAAACAATACAACGAAAATAAAGCGTATTTCATGACAATTTGCTACTTTTATTTCTATTCTAGACGCATGTATAAATTCCTAATAACTTTTAATTCATTTATATATATATACACTAATGTATTACAAGAGTTGACATATTTTGAGTGAATGAACTTATGGTACGCACGTTAAGTTTTCCCACGAAGGCACCAAATGGCGTTAAGTTCTGCGCGCGCGCACCGGAACGGTGACTTACCGATCTTTATAATGAATTTAACGAACCCTCAAACGGAATAACACCTGTTGTTTTGCGTAATTTTCCCATAAATATGACAAGTACGGTTTTTTAAAGCCCTATGTGATTTTAAGCGATACAAAACTTTAACTTGTATTGTTTATATCAATGTATAAGAAAACTCGTTTAAGGAATTATTTTAATGCAAAAAAATTAAGATGAAATTATGAAATAAATTGATGGTTTAAAATATTAAATATAAGTTTATATTAAAAAAAAACACTAAAATTTTGGACAACATTAGTTAAACATGAAAAAATGCATCAAAATCAATGTGAGATGGAGATCTTAGAACGCTGATAATACCGGGAACGATTACTTAACGTACCTTCAGAACCACAAAGTCATGTAAAATTTCTTCACTAACGGACACCCAAGCATTTCTGGACCGCACCAACCGTTGCTTATCTTTATCGCTCGGCTTCAACGTACTAGCCGCTAGACTATGCGCGCTTTAATAACTTCATCGTAAAGTATTATTTATTATGATTTGAACATAAAATGCATTTCCACAATACCGCCGAAAGGGAATTCAGATGCGAATTACAAACTTTAATAAACATTCGTGTTTACCACTCAGTGCTCGAGGCGGCGCGTCGTTCCGACGCATCAGGTGCGTCGCGTTACCGTTACACCCTGCAGTGCGATCTGCTATAATCGACGGTATTATGCAACTCGCCGATAAAAGTGTTACTATATTATAAGTATAAAGTGCCGTTTAAAGATGAGAGAACTATCTGAAAGGCGCCCGCAGCGTCAACACCGCCACACGCATGTCTTATAGCAACGGATTAATGCTTACATGATCTGCCTTAAAAAGTGTGGCAGGCAGATCACGTTACGACAATTTATCAAAGTTTCAATAGTCCAACCTTGTATAACGTTTGAAAATATACGACAGACGGATAAGTCATTAACCCTTCCCTCCAAAGCTTTCTTGTAAATGCACACCACCACGTAACTACCACCAAGTAAAAACCACATATCACCATCCAAAACATCAGAATTGTTTCATGTCGGTGTATGACGATAGTACTTCGATCATTTTTTTATTCTACTAAATAATAATGTTACAATTTACTATATATTTATTCAAACTCGGATAGTAAAACAAATAATTTAATAAACTTAAACATAGTATCTAATACATCCTCCAACGCAACTTTCCTCTTAAAACCCTTCCTGCTCGTGCCCTCAAGGGTTTAAACGCATCAGGTGTACCGTATCATTACGGCCTGCAGTGCGAATGCTCCGACATTGTCCGTTGGACAGGAAGCCGATGTAGAGATGATTTAAATTTGTTCTGGACATAAACCTAATCTACTTTGAGGGTCAAATGTGTATTATAAACCCGATGAGAATTTCATTTTCATCTATCTTGCCTTAAGCATAGAAATTTTGCCTGCCCCATATCATCTATGTACTCAGTTAACCAACATTACTTGTTTATATAGGATACAATATCTCATAGTAAAGTATTCATACAAATAAATAATTATAACTTATGGCTGTCTTTAAATGAAAGATATATGGGAAACACTATTATTAGGGGCATTCTATATATCAACTTATGTAAGTATATAAAAATAAAGAAGATCAAAATTTGACGATGTTACTTTAAGTATGAGACAATGTGAAAGAAAGAGTGATTATTATTAACGAAATAAACGCCATTAACGTCGAAATTATTTTTGAAAAACAATACTAGACACAACTTTTGAAAGACTTCACTTTAAACTTCTACTACATACTTTGTCTACTAGAAGGACGAATAGATCTCTTAACTCCACGGTAATGACGGTTAAAAATCACATTGGTTTTTAAACAAAATAATGTACTTTGTAATATTTATTTCCTTTTAATACACTGACCATAGATTAAAATTATTATATAAAGCGGGAACAAAGATCACAGATAAATTTGATTTATCTTTTATCAACTAAAAAATGTTCAATTTCGCGTTACATCTAGATATGACTAAAGCCATCTAATCTGCGAACAAAAAACGGGACAAATGCCCGTACCAGATTTAACCCTTCACTGAGGGCGGTGATATTAAATTGAAATATTTCTATTTTATTGTCCGTAATATTTATTTGATTGTTAAATAAATATGCGATGTGGGACGCCGAGCGATTGTAGTCGGTTTAATGGGGGTGCCGGCCATTGTTGTTGGTTAATTTTTTGATTAATCATTCACTTTTGTGGGGGATCGTTGCCATTCGGTTACGTCGGATTTGCGCAAGATGTCGCTATGACTTTGTAATTTTGATATCTAAAGTAGAAAACAAAATAAATTGAAGTAAATGTTAGTTAGTATGTATCATATAGTTTCCTATTCTAATATTTCCTTATTTTTTGTTTACTTCATATTTGATTTCCATTGTGTATTTTTTTGTGAAAGTAGTTTCCGTTACTAAAATTAAACTATTTATATCTGTTTATTAAGCGGTTACAAACAAAAGTACCAAAAATCACCGTGACCATTCCATTTATAATCCATTATTTATAATTGGTGCTTAAGCACTATATTGTTTAAACAATGCCTTTTCCCACTCGCACTTTGCATCTGAACGTCTAAAATATAATCGGACGCGTGATAATACGGATTCTGCATACAACAATGGCGCGTGCGCCGGCGACAAAGCAACGTCATCAATTTTAATCTGCGCGACAATTGCGCGATGACAAATGTCAACGCGACACTCATTCATTACTCGCACGAACGCACGCGGCCAATTCCAAAAAGGAACGCTAATAAAGGGTTAACGTCACATCATTATTATTATTACTAATGACGGGGTCAGATATAATAACAATAATAATAATAATGCTTTCTGCACTTATAGCCCTACAGTATATCCTTGCGTGTTTAGTGCTATGGATGCACATAATGCGCACACAAACACCCAAACCCAGGATATAAATCTGACCGGCAGGTACCTCCCTGACCTCATTATTCGCCGTGATACAAGTCTAATTGGTTTGGATAAGTGCACTTAAGAGCTAAAATCTAAGGGAAACGGCATCTTAGTTCTTAGGAGTAGTAACGCGTTTACGTACGACCTCAGATAATTAGTCAGTCAGTCAGTCCATGCACTGCAAAGAATATTTAACATCAGTTAGTCTGCATGCTCGTTTGGTACTCTTTTCATGAAAAAGATATACCACAAAGTAAACGACGTTCGATTGAAAGTGACCTCAAAACAATAAATTCCTTAAGCACCCAAATTGAAAACAAAAACGGTGATCAATCAATTACTATCGCGGAAACGGACGCAGCTTAAGCTTTTACCTTCAAACCAAACCACTTATCTCAAGCTTGTGACGTTGAATTTATTAATCCTTTTGCAAAAAGTGCGTGTTATCGTATGATTCAATGAGTGAGTCGATAGGTGGCCTCTCGCGATAAACACCTCATCAATCATGTCTTGTGCAACTGAGCCCGGAGCATTACGACAAATGCTTGAATAGGCCGACTGCAAATCGATTCTAATTACGGATTATATTCGAGAGTCATTGTCGACGTTATTGGAATGTCACGCAGCTGATGTTTATCCACCAATGTGGGTGCCGAGAATAATCATAGAAAATATGCTGATACGTCAACAGTTTTTAGAACTATACGAACGAAGACGCATGTCTACCTATTATGTTCTACGTTTCGCAAAATATATAAGGCCATTCTATGATAAGCTGGATCGTCCTATAGCCTTCCATTTATCTTTAGTTTAAAATATATGATAATAAATTTATATATCAAGTTAACTTTATTTATTTTTTGTTACATAAATGAGAAAAATATCTATGACCATTGTCGACATCTTCTGCTACATTATCCTTCTCAACTATTTTTAAGAAACTCGTGCCAAAACCCTAAATGTACACATTTACATATAAATACAGAGCGTGTTTTTAAAAATGCGGAAGATAAGAAGGTCTAAATTTTTGAACACTTCATAAATTTTAAATTTTTGGTTATATAAGTATGTCTAATGGAGTTGTTATATCTTAAATAAGATAACTTGTTATTACTTTTTTTTTATAATGAAAGAGTAAGAAACGGGCATGCAGGCCACCTGATGTTAAGTGGTCACTGCAGCCCAT
>DWON01000986.1:0-27267 GCA_018251015.1 Phocides pigmalion okeechobee | reverse complement strand
GTGGTTGTACGTGGATGTCTATGCGCTGCGATTACTTAACAGCAGGTGGTTTGCATGCTCGTTTGCTGCACATAAAAGAGCTCTTTCTTGTTAAATTATACGACGGCACGCAATGAAAACCAGCCACTGAAAAATAAGATTTTTAATGATTCATGTGTTTTTGGAGTTCTGTTTATACTCTTATTTTTGGTGCAGTAAGCGTTATAATGAAATCAGTCTTTCCAAAAAAATACAATGTTCTAGCAAATAATACAACGGTTAGCCATGAAATGCATCGACAGTAAAATGAGATTTTTTATCGATTAATGTAATTTTAACGTGGTTTTGATATCCGAAATAATTAGTGCAGTAAGTATTGAAATAAAATCCGCCTTTCTCAAAAACAAAAAGAATGTTTATTCGAATTTGTTTTGTAAATAACATGCAAAATGAATGTTTTTCTTATTGCCGAAAGACAAACGACTCACACTGTAAACCAGCGGCCATTGACAGCGATCGATTTAATTTTAGAAATCTCTCCATACTCGTAATGGATATTTTGTTGTAGTATAAATTGAAAAATATTTTTCTTAATTTTTTAAAGTTAAATAATAAAATGGAGAACTTGATATTAATAATCATAATCATAATAATATGTTGTCAATAAAGAATGCCTTTTGAGCATTATTTTAAATTTATTTTGATACGACAAAGAGAAGCGTCGTACATGATATTCACATTTTACATAAAATTATGAAAATCTTTGACATTTTCGAAGTATAAAGTAACATAATATTGCTCACGTTGCAATATATTGGTACGTCAAAATTTAATAAATTTTACAGAAACAAGAATGAAATATTGTTGGAATATTTAATGTAAAATTATGAATTTATTTTGACAACGATATTAATGTTTTGTTTCGTTATGAAAACTAAAGCTATGTAATTTATACTTTCGGTACATAAATTATTAACTTCGAAGCAGATAGACGGTAAAAACAGTTAAACTTTCTTTGTAAATAATAAAACTTTAGTATTGTTTGACATTAGGCGTGGATGTCCACTGGCTGCCGACTTCATTTAACGTCAGATGGCTCACACACTCGCTTTTTACTCTTCTTATATAATAAAATACATATTTTACAGAATCCTCAAAAACAGAAGTATTTACCACCAGTAGACCCTCGTAGGCCGGCGACCCCACCAGAATTCGACTCAGATGCTGATGTATCAGTCCAAGGCTTGCCGACTGTGGAACAGCAGCCTATATTCCAGGTTTCGCCCATCAATGGACAACAGTACGCTGGTCCCAACTATCAAGCTGATATCAGAAACCTGGATCAGACGTTGCAACAGATACAGGTAAGGCAAGGGTCACAGGATACCAGTTCATAATGAAGAGGAAAACTTTCCAAGACTAATATAAACATAGATTATCTATAAAGAGAAAGAATGAGGACCTGAAAGAGATAGTGGTAAATCACTGGACTTAGGGGAATTGAGATTAAAAGAATAGGAATTACAATAAAGTTTTACATACGTACTATCTCCATAATTTTAATGATATGCCAAGGGGTTTCGATATTGGACGTGAGGAAATAATATTAATGATAAATGTTGTTATTTTTGTGATTTATGATATTGCTACTCAATAGTTTCGTATTTAAGTCGTGTACATCTATATAAAATTGATAATGCATCAAAATTTGGATCAGAGCCTTCAACTGATGTAATATTTTTTTTGTCAATTTAAACTAAAATATTAAGAAGTTTCTCCCAACAATAAGCTTTTCTGTAGACTCCTTGCTTACCACCAAACCAAGCATTTAAATGAATATTTTATAAATGCAGTTTATTTTCCAGTATCAACAACAGTTGGCAAAGCAACGTGAATTCGACAGACAGAGACAGTTTGATGCAGCACGTGGAAATGTTAGAGCTAATGGACTACCAAACCCGCAACCTCCTAGACAATTTGTATCCCAAACAACCACAACTACTACTACCCAAAAACCTGAATTCAGAACTGAAACTTCAACTGAACCTTTGGACTTAAATGAAGGAGAAGATTATGATGAAGCCAAAGATACTGACTCGACTCAAAACAAGAAGGTCTCAGTTGAAGTGACTAAACAAAACATTCAGGAATATCCACCAGAATTATTTTTGACTCCGCTAACTCAATTCAAAATACAGCCCCAGTTTGTACAGTTAGGACAACTTAGGGCTCCTCTGTTTTACCAACCGATTCAACAGGAACCAGAGGTTCAAAAAACTGAAGGATTCAACGGGCCGACCCATTTCGCTGCTTTGCCTTCCGTATTGGCTCAACAGCAGCTATTAGCAAATCAAGCCCAACCTGTACCTCAACCACAACCTGTCGTTAGCCAAAACCCAGCTTTCATAATCGCGAGAGGTCAGGAACAGCAACCTGCTTACGTCGTACCACAAGAACCGTTAGCCCAGTACCAACCTAATCAATATCAGCCTTTAGTCCAACAGGCCCAGGCTTTCCCACAGTTCCAACCTGTGATATTACCACCACAAGCAACGAACCAATTGCAGCCGAACCAATATGCTCAGCCGGCTCAACCTCAACCGGAGACCGAGGATGTCGAAACCAATGAAGAGGAAGACCAAACCCAAACCCAAATCCAACCACAACAACCACAATTCGTTTATCAACCCAACTATCAGCCTCAAGTCTACCAACAGTTCCCCCAACCACAAATGGCTAACCAATACCAACCACAAGATCAACAGAATGTATTTGCATCCCAGCCCCAGTTGATCAACTATTCAGCTCAGGACTGGAATCAGTACTATCAGAACCAGATTTACCAACAGCAATTCGGTGACCCCAATCAAGTAACCGTTCAACAAAACCAGGATTCCCTTCAAAGCGGTCTGGATGCTAACCAGCAGGGTAATGGAATAGACCAGGAGCAGAAAGAGCAAGACGACGAGCCAGAAGATGGACAGGACGGTTCGCGCGCTACTGCGGTAGCTACTGCATTCGGGGCAAGGTCAGTAACGATTCCTATTGAATATAAAAAGATTGACGCATCAATTTGTGATCTGAATCCATAATAGCATCGCAATGACAATGGTATTGTATTGTCCCATTTTGCAGTCATATTACGTGACATAAATTTAACTGTTATGTGTTGGATTGTTATTGAGCACGTAATTGAGACGTAACTTGATGAAATAATATTTACATAAATGACATAATACGAATAAAATGATATATTTTCTATACGTTTATTTCTAATATTTTAATAAGAATTATTTTGGGCGCAGTTTTTTCACATTACATTTCAATAAATAGCATTTTTGAAGCGAGTCTATAAAAGATATCCAGAAATCATTCAAATTTTAATCTTCTATTTCTTTAGAAGGTTGGAATTTACAAAATTCCTTTCTTAGTGCTCATATGCGTTTTATACCTAGAAACGTAGAATCTACCTGCGAAATATCTGACTTTCATATTCAGGACTATGCTTTGAACTCTGGGTCTATCAGTACACTTGGTCTTCTTATAGGCTATACATCCACGCTATACTTTGTATGCCATGCTATACTATCTTGTAACTTAGCAATGATAAAAAATAACAATAGTTAATATTGCCGTCGTTTCGACTGACATTTAAAATGCCGGAAGGTTATTAATTCGTCGAAGGTTTTATTTATGTATATTTATCGATAATTCAACATTCCGTGAACGGATTTCGATGACAATTATTATTAATTAGAAATGAGGTAAGTTTCCCATTTAATTTGATTAAATTCTGGAGAGGAAACCATAACATCCATTTCTAGTATGAAGCTAACCTAAACTAAATAATCTAACGGGAGCTCGTGCCCATGGGGTATGGTGCCAAGAACGCTAGCCACATTCCCGCGTTAAATAGCAATCGTAATTCTCTGTGCGAGATATGAACCATCCCTGTCGTCACCGGTGGCGTCGATCAAATGTGGGACTGACTGTTTGACTTTTTTTTTGACACTTGGACCAATATTTCCAATTTGGTTAAATAACATTTCTCAAATTACGTATTGCCATATACTTTATAACAGGCGTTTAAGCTAATATTTCGTTGTTTATAAGTCGTAGTATAACGCTATTAAAAATAATCAGAATTTAGACTTATACTTTTCATTATCAAACCACTTTGTCTTGAACATCCTGAAGTTTCAAATTACAGACAGAATCGAGTTAGAATTCAAGTTAGTTGAGTGTGAAACACTTATGCTCTGTGACACGTCTGATTGCAAACGATTCGCCAAGTTGAGTAACTGGTTGGTTTTGGAATCAATGATGAGTTAGTGGCAATTTTCGTAAGGTTTCCTTGCTTTGGCGCGAAGTTGGTCTTGATATATCTGACTATAGAAGTAATGAGGGGATTAGGAATTCATTAAGTTTATTTAACGATAAGTTTTGTATGGACAGGACGCAGCCGCGTGTTTTTGCTCAATATGGTGCCCCGGCTCCAAGGCCCCAAGGCTCCAACCCAGGATACACCACCACAGAGGAACCCCAGGAACAGGTAAATCCATATAACCTTTGTCATTAAATGGAACTCTAACGCTTCTTAAGTTTTTCAAAATGTTACAAAAAAGTTTTTGAAAAATGTAAATTAAAGATTGTTCAGGCTTTTATTATAATTACTTTTAAGGTTTTCATTATTGTAATAAAGATTTACATGTCTATACACATTTTGTAAGCAAAAAATTCTGTGTATTAAAAAAACAATAGGTACTATTTAAATTTTTCTTTATATATTATATGTTCTGTAAATAACACATAAAAACATTTGAAAATCTAACATGATTTTTTTAAGTTTACAAAATTTAGACCTCTAAAATTTAAAAGTGTGATAAGTTACCCTTTACATTGCTTACATGCATGTGTGTGTATGTATGTATGTGTGTGTGTGTGTGTGTGTGAGAGAAAGAGAGAGAGAGTACGTGCGTGCGTGCGTGCGTGCGATAGTATGTTCGTGTTTGTTTCTTATAATCCTTTTTTATATTTCCCAGGAAGCTGAGGACGGTCCAGCGGTAGCTCAGGCCACAGCTGTAGCTACTGGTTCAAGAAAGAGTGCCAAATTGAGGTATTACAGTTTTTTGTGTAAAAAAATATAATTTTAATTAAATTCAATGAATTTTGTCAACATGCGGTTGCCGGCTATCTTAGTTCTTAGGAGTACCAACGCATCTACGTTCGAGCTCAGATAAGATTTCGGTCGTGTTTGTGTTTGTACGTGGATGTCTATGAGCTGCGACTACTTAACATCAGGTGGTTTGCATGCTCGTTTGATACTGTTCTCACTTAGAAAAAAATCAAGTAAACAAAAGACATCTAATTAGCCCGGTGAGGTTGGCTCAATCCCAGGCTTTCTTATCAATTAAGTAGTCCTTAATGTCATATACTTGTGTCCTATGAGCCATTTGACTTTATTTACTAATTTTGTTCACAGAAGTCGACGTGTGCGACCAATCTTCACTTTGGACCGATCAGGACATCTGGTGCTAGCCCAGGAACAATAAACTAGGATAATATTTCAAAAAAGGACTCTCTCTACGTCATTCTTCAATATTTCAGGCGGATACTATTAATTACTTTTCGACTTTTACTGACTTTTACTGACCACAACCAAATCTTATTCCCACTGAGTCAAAAATAAATAACGCTTTCTTAACTTATAGCCCTACATTTGGATTACTGTAAAGAAAATGCCGTAGCCAGTTACAAAATAAGTGTAAACACCGAGGAACAGAACAGAAATATCAATACATTATATGGTACATATGTAGGTGACTGCTTATAGAGATAACTTAAATAAATTATGTATTTAAGTATTTTGTATTATCTGCCCCGCTTTTGTTTTTCCTTTCCGTAATTTATTATCACGAAAGGTTTTTTTTTATTTTATTTATTATTATTTTATTTCTAGATTTTTGTCTTCATAAAACTGTAATTATTACTGTCATTATGCTTTCATAATTTATTATCACGAAAAATTATTCTTTTATTATCTGTTATTATTTTGTTACTTTATTTTACAATTTACATAAAACGGTAATGTTCGTTAGACTAATACATTTTTTCTCTCTATCTTTAAAATAAAATTTAATTTTTCTTTCGTTAGAAATACAATTTAATAAAAATAACTTCTTTCAGATTTGCAGTGTTTTGTTTCCCTGATATTTTAATTGTAACCCTTCGTATGAGCCCTTCAACAGTATTTATTTTATTAATAGAATCAAAATAAAATTGTTCCCCAATTTAAACCATTCTTTCGTTCCTTTATTTACCTTAGCCTGACCCTAGCGGAATTTATGCTTCTGATGGGAAGTCCAGGTTTGAGTCCCTTTCACGCAGTTTTGATTTCTAGAAGTTGATAACTTCGAATGTCACGTTTTAGAATATTAGAAAGTATGTCAATATCTTTCTATGTATCTTTAGAGAAGAGTGGCAAACGAGCATGCAGGTCCACTGATGTTAAGTAGTCGCTGCAGCATATATCATATACATACGTATATGCAAAAGATGGAACGAATTTCCTTCTGAGGTATTTCCCTGAATGACATGAGCCTCTTAAAAGGTTTAAGGAAAGCTCTCTTTAGAGACGGCGCCAATGGAAACACTTCTGGTGTGGCAAATGTCCATAGACGACGATGAATGCTTTCCATCAGTTGGACTGCCTTTTAATATCGATAACCTATTTTATAAAAACAGTACACCTATCCTATCAGAAGTCATACTTAGATGCGTTGCTACTCCTAAGGACGGAGATGATCGCCTCACTTATAAGTGCATTTGGTACGAGAGTCGCTTCAAGGCGGATTATGAGTGAAGGCGGTGGTTTTTCTATATTTTATATTTCTTTTAATGTGAAAAGAGCAGCAAACGAGCGTGCAAACCACCATGTTAAGTAGTCGCAGTCCATAGACATCCACGTACAACTACAAACCCGTCAGAAATCCTATCTGAGCTCGAACGTAGATACGTTGCTACTCCTAAGGACTGAGATGATCGCCTCGATTCAAAGTGTAGCCGGGAACCGCATCTCTCCAAGCGAAACACAAGTAATGCTTTACGGCGGATTATGGTCGAAGTATAGTTCTCCCATCTTTGAATCATACATCATTTCATATATGTACGATTCATGTCAAAAGGTGCTAGAGCCGTTAGAGCTCGCCCGGGGCGGCGCCACCGCAACCTCATAACCCGCCGTAAAGCAACATGTATTGTGTTTCGGAGGCGACCATCTTAGTCCTCAAGAGTAGGAACGCATCCGCGTCCATCCTTCCATCCAATCTCAAATAGAACAGAGGTTCTATTCATCTAAGTTCTAATCTAAGTAATCTAAGTTCTGTCCATGGGCTGCAGTGACCACTTAACATCAGGTGGTTTGCATGCCCTTTTCTTACTCTTTCACAATAAAATGAAAAATATGTAGTAAGTTATGAAATATACAGTTGGGGGTTATCAGTAATAACTACTATAGTACCAATATCCAGTTCAGAATTCGTACATTTGAACAAATTGAAAGTAAATCATTGTTATTTGGGGGAAACTGTTATTTTGCTTCTGATATCGAATTTTAAATTAGTTTTGGGTTTGTTCATCGAGAAGTTCGTTCAATACAAAACTTTTTATTGACAACCCTGTAAGCTTTGTTTGGGATTTCCGCGAACTGGAATATGGGGTTTGTTTTTTAAATTACTGCGAGCGAAAACGCATATGCGTCCCGATTTTTCTAGGACGTGTCATCTACAAAGTTGTGTAATTCAGGCGCGGTTGGAAATTGGATGGGTGACCACTGGTCGTAAAAACAGGTTTCTATTCTTCAACATCCTGTAACTTTCAACTGAACGGGAAAAAATAGATACGTTTCCATGCTACAACATCCCGTAATTTATAATGAATGGAGCGAAGGAAAAACGGAATGATATTTTATTGTTGCAAGATGATACCGTTCAAACAAGAATAAATCTGAAATTGTTTAATTGACACTTTAACACTTTCCCTGCGCCGTACACAACTGGGCTTATACACACCTGTGTTATACATACAAATCTGTATGGATTACGGACGAACACAAGTGCTGTATTTATGTCGGAGCTAAAATACTGCAGGTCGGAAACTACGTAGTCGCATGCCATATACACCTACGAACAACCACAAACACGACTGACATCCTATCTGAGCTCGAACGTAGATAAGTTTACTATGTACTACTCCTGAGGACTAAGATGGTTGCCTCGCTTAAAAATGTAGCCGGCAACTGCAACTCTCCGACCGAAACACAAGTAATGCTTTACGGCGGATTATGGGGGGGCGGTGGGACCTCCCCGGTCGAACTATAGTTCTCCCAGTAAAGTCTATAAGTACATTTTATGAGTTTTTCTACCTGTCAGAGGCCTATGTCCAGCAGTGGCCTCGTAAAGGCTGATGGATGGATGGATGATACATGTTTTCATACACACAACTCCTGTGTAAATGTGGTGGTTTAAGATCTTTATTATTTCTCATAAAGAATTTACAAAATTCACTTACTGAGAAAACATGCTTAATTAAACAGATATAATTGCAATAAGTTGCAATAATAAATGGCTTTCCTAAAACATAATACCGATTCCTACACTTTATGATATTCGTTAAAATCATAAAACTGTGAGCGTTTTTCACAATATAATAAAACAAATTTTACATTACTCTCGTTTACCACATCCTCAATATAAGTAAGACGTAAGAATATATCACAAACAAAACAAACAAGAAAGCTGGGACACTAGTTATAACAAACATATTTTCTCTAACAAATGTGACGGGTAGAGTAAAGAAAGTTTTAACACAATCAAAGGGTGGAATTCGTTCATCAACAGCATCTTCTACTGATATTTGGACCGAATCTCCTTTACCTACTTCTTCTTTGTAATGAAAAGACAAAGGCGCTTTTAGAACTTCGAAGTAATCTTTAAGAAGTTTAGGTTTCATCAACTTTTGTGTAAAATTTGACGAACTACTCTGCACGCCGCTTTTAAGGCCGTCGTTAGTCAAATCAACCATCAGTTTATCGATCACTTCATTCTGTATTATATCACATTGCAAGGAAGTGTTAGTCATAGGTTTGGATTCGATAGTTGCGTTTGATATTTTCACATGATCTAATTGTATATCTTTAGATAGGCCTTCACTTATGTCTGCACCGAAGTGAGGTATAGGGCGAGTCAATTTTTCAATCTCGTGAAACGATTTTCTAAGTTCATTTTCAATTTTTTCACTTATAGTTTTTTCAAGTCTCTTAACCGCTATTTCGAGCACAATTGTAAATTTATCAAACAGTTCAGGAAAATTTGTTGGACAATCCCTTGCTTCTTCAGAACATTTTCTTTGTGTTCTTGAAGAATCAACGATGTTAGTTTTAAAATGGGCTGCATTTGGAAGATTCAGATTATTTTTATTATCAATAGCTACGTGAAGAGGTTTTTGAAATATATTAGCGTGGAAATTATTTTGAAAATTCGCATACATTTCATCTCTTGTATGTTTCATCTTCTTCATTTGGTTCTGGGTCTTAAGAATGTCTTCAGCAATGATAACATTATCGTTATTTGGAATATCAGGAACTGAACTTGATCCGGGTGTTGCTTTAGGATATATACTCATGTTAATTATATCGTTATATAGTTGTTGAGTGCGATAAATATCGTCCTTCTTATCGTAAATATGAAAATCATTCATACCGCTACTGACATCTTGACACTTTTTGTCGCAACTATATCTGAGATCATAGTTTGACTGAATACTAGGTCTTTTAAAATCAGCGTTACTTTTAGCAGTTTGAAAAGTGTCGCAAGATGTAACTGGTAGTTTATTAGAGGGGATTAGGGTTTGATCACTAACATTATTATCAATAAAGCTACCATCTGAAATATTTCCAATATAGGATTTATTTGCACCTTCAAATGAATAATTTGATGTTAGTATCACTGTTTGGCTCAACGCGGTCTCAGTACTTGTCAAACTTCCTTTGTAATTCGTGTTATTATTCTGTGGTACAATTACTGAGTAACTGTTTCTATTTAAATTTGGCGTATTATTAATTTGAGCTACTGCAACATTTATTATATCTGTCTTGTAAGGTGATGCCTTTAAATCCTTAATTCGAATAACGGAATTTGTTGTTGTGACGTCATCATTTCTGGATGATATGCTGCCTTGCCGGGTTAATGTATCCTGGCTTGAATCACTTACAAATGACGAATTACCTTCTAATGGTGGAGATATAAAGAAACCATCACTGTTTTCTGAAACGTTCATTTCAAAGACTGAAGATTTTTCAGTCTCCTCCAAGAGATTTTCTTTTGCCAACACTTTTTTTAAGACAGAAGTTCGCGAGACCCTTTCTAAAGCACTGTCTTCATAAAGACCTCTTTGAATCTGTTTAGGACTATTTGAATTCTTTGTCCTTTTGTAATATCTTTTCAATTTCGTAGTCATATTACCTGATTGTTTATTATTGAAGTATAAGTTTTTAACTTTAATGATACGTTTATACTTTTTTGATTTTTTTCTTTTATTTTCAGCGTTAGACTTTGGTTGATTTGTGTGTTTTTGAGCATTAAATAAGACTAGTGGTTGAGAAGTAACTTCATTTAAATTTAAACTTATACGAATGTTGCTAATTGTTTGCGAATCTTCAATTTCTTTATCAAATTTATTTTTCATTTCATTCGAAGCTTTTATGTCTGCCTTATTTATACTTTGCTTAGACTTTTTTACAGTAAATGTGTGAGACGAAATTGTAGGAGAAACTTTGTTATTTTCGGTTAAGTTCAATGATAGGTCTTCAATACTACTTTTCATTTTACTATCATCCAAAGAAAAGGCAACGATGTACGATGAAAGTTTTTTTGGATATTCCGTTGCTGATTTTAATGGTTTTCTGTTAAGTTTCCTTTCCTGACTTTCGAGGTTGATCTGCATTTTTCACAATTTCAGTAATTATATCTGAAACAAACAGGATTAACGATCTTTAACTATTATTATTTATTACTACTTGTATTGAGTAAATGCAAGATGTACATACACTTTTCATTTGAATGAAGATTAACAAAAACATTATTTCTATTTCAGTTATTTTTTTTTAATTTTGCATTTTGTCTATTGATTTTATTACGTTTGAGACAACAATTACAAAATGGTATTGTTGATTACAATTATTATAGTATTGTATATATAAACGTTTGTGCTATAATCCGCACAGAATTTATGACATTGACATTGTGTGAATATATATATTTTTATTTATGTTTTTAGTTAATTAAGAAAAGTAATTATTGACGATAAAATTAATATCAATTTAATTAAAAATGTTCATAATATATCAGGCGTTTATAAAAATTGTTCAGAAGCCCAAATCAGACAGTGTTATATGGAAAAATGAATTGTTTTTTAAATTTTGTGAACGTAATAACTTTCTCCCTATAGCGGGATCGGTCGGTTGAATCATATCTCTGATGACATATACGTAAATTAGCCATAAAATAACGCCAACTGGGATCCAAAGTAGTATACAATAAATGAGTCCTTCCCAAAAACCAACGCCACCGCGGCTCCTTACAGTAAATTTTTTGGATCGATCATCAACTCCTATGTAAACAGATGAACAAGAATAGTCTGCATCACATATTTCACAATCATCATCCTGACATGTTCTATGTTGAGGACCAACACAAATCGTTTCCTTATGTTGATCGATTTCTCGTCTACATTTTTCATTAATTAATTGACACGTGTCCTTTTCCGCATGCGGACACTTTGTGTGTCTGCCGTTAAAGGAACAAGCACTGCGGTTTTGAATAAATTGCCTCGATTTTATTAGCTCGTCACAGTAATACGCCAGTAACTTCTTTTTGTTTTGACCAACTATTATTTCAAACTGAGATTTAGATTTAGGCAAGGAATAGTTCTGAGCTTTGTCTATTAATTTGTCCTTATTAATTTCTGCAGCTGCTGACGTCATATCAGTCACCTTCAGAATCGATTCACTTTCTATTATATTGTACGAAACGCTCTTCTTAGCCAATCGAGGGTTTATATCATGCGTTTCTTTCTTCTTTGGCTCCTTTTTCAGTTTTAAACCAGATACTATTTGGTTTTTAACTGTACCGTTTGAGATTTGTATAGCCTTAGTCCCCGTTGAAGTTTTCTGTCCATCTTGAATTGAACCTTTATTATTTTGATCATGAGTTACTTCTACAACATAGGGTTTTTTACATTTGATATGTTCCAAATGCTCCTTTACAAAGTTTTCAGTAGTAGTCGCAAGATCCTTTATTATGACTCGTAGTTCACTTATATCCTTTGCAATTTCCAAGCCAGGTGAAATATAGGTAGAATCTCTTTTATTTTCTACACTGACAATGTTTCCAGTGGCATCAGATGATGCTTCTTTACCAATCACATATTTAGATTGACTTACAGCGCCATCTAGAAGTGATATAAGCTTTGGCTCAGATTCAGGCGATAGATCCTTACATTGTTTTTGGTTTTCAACATTATCTCCTTTAGTTTCAGGTACCATTTGCTTAGAAATTGTGTTATAGTTGGTAGTTATATTACTAATATTATTATTATTAAAATTCTTGTTTTTATAACTGTTACCCTCATTTTCTGGTATATCGCTTAACATCGGAGTTACATTTATCCTAACGTCAAATTTTATGTGCTTACTATCAGTGTAGTGAGAAAAACAATTAAGAATGTTATGTAAATCTTTTAAAAATTTATTCTCTTTCAAGCACAAATTAGATTTTCTGTACAAATTAGTAGAGTATTTAATTTTTTTACTAAGACATCTCAAAGATTGAGTTGTTTTCTCAGGCTTGGCTTTTCTTATATTTCGTCGATGCGCGGATTTTAATTTGGAGCATTTGTGTTTCTTTCTTCTATATTTTACTTTTTTCTCTAAGTTTGCATCTGCTTCATTACGCACTTTTTCAGAAATATTCTCCTTTTTCCAGTGTAATTTATGAAATTCAGCACAAGATGTTTTAATTTTGAGAGCACTATCAGTGTCGGTCATGGTATAATGGTCGTTTTTACTTCTGCATAGATTATTTTCAGTACTTGTCACATTTGCGGGATCATCAGCGAAAATACTTTTAACTAGACTTTGCATAGGTTCTACAATATGTGGGTATGCCTTATTTCCAATACTCAATTTCGTCTCATCATGATAAGGCGAATCTGGTATTGTTTCACTGAAAGACGACTTTGGGAGCAATACGACTTCATGTTTTTTCCCATTACATTTAATTTCTGGACCTTTGTAAGTAGCACATCGCTTTGTGAATGATTTAGTTGAAATACTCAATAGATTAAAACTAGAGGAATTTAACAGAAACGTGCTTGATCGGCTAACTGTGAGAAATACATTTTTGTACCGTACTTTCCGTGTTGTCTGTTTCGATGATTGTGATTTATTTTCCTTTATCTGTCTTTTTATATTCCTCGGGATGCTCAATGTCGAGATTAATCTTATATGTTTTCCAGATACAGGCACAGTGTGACAGGACTGCTTTCTGTGCTTAATTTGTTTACTAACATTTGAACGAGAACAGTTTTCTTCGTCAACCTTTATATTTAATGTGTACGTACAAGAAGAGGAATTTCTGTGTCGTTCTATTTTATGTAGAATTGAGTCAAGGACCGTTTCTATCTTCTGTTTCGTTTCATTATTGTTGAGCAAGTATTTTTTTATCCAATCATTTAGTAGGTCCTTCAAATTTTCAACTACAAGCGAAGTAACGTCTATGTTGAAGCGTGTATTCTCACGATTGTCTTTAGGAATGCTATCACCACAAGCACTGTTATCGCCATTCGATTCGTCAATCGTTCCCACTTCAGTTGTGTTCATGGAATATTTATATCTGCCAAATTTCTTTTTGTAATAACTTCGTAGAATGCATATATCTGTTGCGATACTGAGATCTCTTTTAACTTTTCCATTCTCGATGTAATAACTAGTTTTTGGAAGTTTTTTTTTCAGTTGTATTATCCCACTTTTAGTAAGAAACTGCGATGCACCAGAGCAAGTCTTTGATAGTGTGTTCAAAGTGCAATTTGATTTTCTATACAAAAGTTTTGCCACTTTGGCATTCTGTTTTCCCATTATTTAGAAATTTGTCTTGAAAACTTGATTTATGTTAGTTTTCTTCGAGATGTTATCTGCAAGCAACAATATTAGTCTTCTATTCAACTTCTTCAAATTATCTTTAAAATATGTCTGCTTTTATTTATTAATTTATATGTCTTTGTATACTTGTTTGTTTTATGTATATGAGTATATAATTAATACCGGAAACATATTGTGGTTAACGAGAAGTAATGAAGATTCATTCTACGTGATATATATATATATATATAAGGACATAATAATATATGTTAATAATCATTCTACGTTTACATTTAACTTATTTGATATATTTATTAGGCCCACGCTTGATCGATGTTGTTGATGAGAGCTGGTTCATATCTCGCATAAACAAATGTGATCGCTATTTAGTGTAGGAATGCGGCCAGCGTATTTGGTACTATGCTGTATAGGCTAGATTGTTTAGGTTAGGCTTTTATTATAACTAGTTTTAAGACATGCTGTGTTAGATTTTGAATTATAAAACAAATTTGCATTATTGATTAGTTTTGTTTCATTATCATTCAAAAAATGATAAATAACATACAAGTAAAGTTTTTACCAATATAACTATTCATAATTTTCGAAATTCTGGTATTTTTATAATTTATTTTCTAGCAAGTCATTATATATCAATTATAAAAATCCAAAAATACTCACATAAGTACCAAAAACGAGCATTTTACACTTTAATCCAAAATAAATAATAATAAAATAACACAAAACCGTTTGAAAAGTTAATTTTACATAATCAAAAGTACAAGCACACAATTTTGACAATAAGACATTGACGTAAATAAATCTTCTTAAATTATTTAGTGGCTCTTTTAAAAAAAATTGGTTTATGTGTTATATCTATAAATGACCTTTTTGATAATTCATTGTTATTGGATTTTGCAACGCACATATAAAATTTACTACTAATCATTACAATACATGTTTCGGAGAGATGGTGTGAAATAAGCCTATCTGACGTGAAACTTGTTGACTTGACGACTCATGTTCAGATATTCCAAAGAAAACTTCAAGAAAACTTGATTATCTTCGTTGTCGTAGGGAGATCCGAACTATGCGACGGCTTGAGCGAGAATGATAACTAACTGCGGGCGCTCGGACTTTTATAACAAAATTAGGTGGCGGTACATAACCTTCTATGATCGGTAATACATTTTTAACATTTCTAGATCCGTCGTCCGATCATCGTTATTTGTGTTGTACCTTGGTTTGAAATTTTTGGTCCGTGGGGTCTGAGTACCAAAAAGTTTGATCGACTGCCGCAGTTGACAAGAGGGCTGGTTCATATCTCGCGCAGAAAATTGCGATCGGTATTCAACGTGGGAATACGGTTAGCTTTATTGGCACCATGCACGGGCCATGTATGGACACGGACTCCCTTTAGATTGTTTAGGTTAGGCTATACAATTAATTTTGAGGTTTTCGTTAATATAATTATAAATAAAAATAATTATCACTTAAAAAATCATTATTTAGTTACCTGCACCAATTTCACTACGTTAATAGTTAGTAGATCATATGAGTAAAATATTTACGTACAGGCTGACGAACCGACGAATGGACGAATGGACAAACGGACGAAGGGACGAAAGGACGAACGGATGAACGGACGAACAGACGAACGTACGGTCGAACCGACAAACTGACGAACGGATAGACGGATGAACGAATTTGCGGACGAACGGACGAACGGATAAACTGATCAACGAATCAACCTATCAACGGATCAACGGACCAACGGATCAACGGACTAACAGACCAACGGATGACGTAAAGCATGACGTTGACTATGATAGGAAATAAATATCTACAGCTTTAATTAAGAAATCTTCGTACTTTATACGAAATCGGGGAAAGTTAGTAAAGATCTGTAGCGTAAATTGAGTTAACAGTTACGATTCGAGGAACTTCGTCGCATTAAGAGTCCCGCCGAAACATTTGGCAATGAACCTGAATAAGCCGTTCTTGGTGATATGGTAATTGCGATAAGGTTCTAAATCGCGTTGGGTATGTTTATAATTCGATTAAACATCACCCTTAGTCGATTTCCTTTGAGAATCCTTGGGGACCTCGGATTGACAGATTGAGTTAATTAGACCGTCTCACTAAAGTGACAGTTATTATTTAGTACTTCATAACGTGTAAACCGTAAACGATTTTCGAAACTAAGCAACGCTTCGCGCGGTCGGGATTTGGATGGGTGACCGGCAGTGGGTAAAAATCACGCTATTACCCACAGTAGTCACCCGGTATTCCACTGAAATTAATTAAAATTTATTCCTTTTTAAATATAACAATTGGAAGGTTCTACAATTCTATCGAAATAGATTAAAAACGACTAATTTATTTTAGTTTAAACATATCTGATAGGTGGTAGAACTATAGTCCGACCGGGGAGGTACCGCCGCCGCCCTCATAATCCGCCGTAAAACATTACTTGTATTTCGGTTGGAGAGGTGCGGTTGCCGGCTACATTTTAAAGCGAGGCGACCATCTTAGTCCTTGGGAATAACAGCGCATCTACGTTCGAGCTCAGATAGAATTTCAGTTGTGTTTGTGGCTGTACGTGGATGTCTATGGGCTACGACTACTAACATCAGGTGGTTTGCGTGGTCGTGCTACTCTTCTCACATAACAAAACTAGTGATCAAATGGCAGTCTAATTCCACTGAAATTCCGTATTTATTCCTTTTTAAATATAATAACTGGAAGGCTCTTTGATGCGATATGTTGGTGCTGCCGCGCACCCACCGCCACAGTTGAAACTCTTTTTCGTATAATCCTTTGAAAGCTGTCGATATGGTGGCCTGTGAACATCACTGAGGCACTGCAGTGACAACAAATATAAAATAACTTAACGTAACTTCAACGTAATAGATATACAAGCTTAATAACTACTTCAGTTTCGACAACACCAACGAATGATAGTAAAGCACCTTAGTAAACTTTGCCAATATTGCTAAGTGCAAAGTAAAGTAATTATGGAGCACGATCGGAAAGGGTTAGGAATATTACTTTTGCGTACTATCAACAATATTAATTTTGTTTATAGGCTATGTAGCCTTAAGATACTGGGTAGGATAGGCAGCAGGGCCTCGGCGATGTAAAGTAGAAAGGTGTGGGAGTCGGCTCAATCATAACATACTTAAATTTAATTTAGCTTAAGTTTAGTTAAGTTTGGTAGGTACTTCCACCGCTCTCATAATCCGTCGTAAAGTTTAAGTCGCCAGACGTAGATCATGGACATCTACTATTACTAGCTGTAGAGACAATTTAACATAAAGTGGCTTGCACGCTCGTTTGCTATTTCTACAACGTAAAAAGGTTAGGTTAAGGGTCTACAACATTTAAAGCTGGGTGAATTGTAGTTCGACCGGGGAGGTACCACCGCCGTCCTCATAATCCACTGTAAAGCATTACTTGTGTTTCGGTTGGTTGTGCCGGCTACTCTTTGAAGCGAGGTGACCATCTTAGTCCTCAGTGGATGTCCACGGGCGTGTGGTGGTTTACTATCAGGCTTGCACACCCATTTGCTTCTTCTTCAACGTAAAAAAAAAACAGAATACCCAGTTTTATTTAAGGCTATCTAATCTATGGATGTGTGGTTTACCATTGAATGACTTGCAAGCTCGTTTGCTGCTCTTGTTAAATAAAGACTTAAATATAATGCTTTCATCCCTGTACTGTTTCGTTATTCTCAGCTATCCACTATATATTATAGATAAGATGTATATAATAGATATTACACGCATATATACTATATATTATAGATAAGATATGTACATAGAGATATTATAGATAAGATAGCTGTATTATAGATAATCCACACAGGATATCGCATTAAAACCAACTTGGATTTCGGAAGCAGTTACTTTTGATGAGCCTTTGCTATAGAATCTGTTTTAGTTTCTCGGCTTACCTCTACAGCAGGGGTCGGCAACCTGTGGCTCGCGAGCCTCATGCGGCTCTGAATGAAAGGTATTGGCTCTCCAGTTCCATAGACAGAATATTTTATTGTCAAAAACCTTAAAATGTACCCATAGATATAACTCTACTTTATATTCTGTATTTATATCAATAACTGTAATTATATTGTTGGTCAATTTTAATCAAATCAAAATCCAAATATTTTTATTCAAAGTATATTCTTTACAGAACTTCTTTTGGACGTCAATAAACTACCACCGACTCTTAAGTTGTTTCGTTTTGGAGAAGAGTCGGCGAAAGAAACTCCAATAGTAAAATTGTTCAACTAAAATAAGTTTTTTGCTAAAATAGTTGTAAGTTTTTATATAAATACTAGCCATGGCTGCGACTTTGTTCGTTTTATTTGAAATAAAAGTAATATTAGTCAAAGTCGTGTTGAAATCTGAACATAAAGACAGACATAAAATTATTTTAACATGTTTAGTGGCTCTTTGAAATATGGGAAAATTTGCAAATTGCAACCTTTGGCTCTTCCGTCTAAAAGGTTGCCGATCCCTGCTCTAGTATATGACAGGGAATTAGATTTCTAGCCCAGTGATTCCCAGAGGGGGGTTGAAATTGAACTGCAAAGAGTCCATGTTATCAAGAAGTAGCAAGTACAGTGTAGGAAAATAGATTTTTATATGTATATATATACGTATGTACACAGATTACATAAATTAAATATTTATTTATAAAAACCTAACATCTAACATAGTGCAGTGAAAATTAAATTTATTAAATATTGAAAATTAAATTAAAATTATTTATAAATGACAAAAAGAAAATTAAAAAAAATACAAAAAAAGAAAAGTCAAATTTAGTCAAAATGACATTTAACAAATAAAATCAAAATAATATGAAATATACCATAAAAATAACATATAAAAAACAAATAAAATCTAAAAAAAAATACGAATATCGAAAAATATAAAAATGTTCATGCAAAATGCTGTGCTTTGGACATGCTCTCAAAACGATGGCGGCTTTTTCTAATTGTTTTTGTTTTAAAATTTATACAGTAACTAACAGAATTATCAGAGTAGTCTTAGTTGTTAAAAATACATAATTAACAATACATTTAACTATAACAATTTAAAATAGACGCGAGTTTCGAGGGGTTTATATTAAAGAGAAAATACATATTACTATGTTTTATTTATTTATTTCAGGCTACTAAGACCCCGAGAAGTATATAACGGGTACTCACGATTAACGAACTTTGATTGCCGATATTTCGAACCAGTTACTTAGGCCGTGGTCACGGCTAAAGCGGTGGCGGGGGAAACTGTTAACAGATGCTAATGGTAGATTAATCTATCTACCCTACGTCTCGTTCGTTTTTCTTTTTTGAGTGCCATAACATATATCATAAAGTTTAAAATCATAAAGAGAAAATATTGGCAGTTGATCTACAGGATGGCGAAAGCTTGACGACCTTTGGTTTTACTGAAAAGCTGACTTGAACTTAATTACCGCTTATTACTTGAGCCTCTGTTTATTCACAGACATTACGAATAAAATAAAATTAATTTACACGTTACTTAAATATTTACAAAAATAAAATCTATTTACAAAAAAAAAATTTCAAACATTTAGTCCCACGTTTGATCGACGCCGGTGACAAGGCTGCTTCATATCTCGCGCAGAGACCTGAGATTGGCAGCGAGCCGTATGAACCCGGACTTCTATTAGATTGTTGTTTTCGTTACTGTAATTAAAATGTAAATAAATAAAAGATATAATAAAAAATCTAATTTAATTCAAACATTGTATTTCATTATAAGGTATTTACATACACTTAATGGATGTCAAGGGTACAATGTAAATAAGTATATTGACTACGAGCGATGTTGGCTGAAAAACTCTCTCTTTTTAAATCAGTCCTTGATAAATAAACATTACACAGTATAACTTTAGAAAGATGGAGAGCACACGAGACTGCTAATCGAGTGTGTCTCTTTCCACTGTCATCTGCACACAATATCGAGTAAATAAAACTATTATGTGGGAAATATAAATATCCCAGTGAGGAACTCATTGACAGTCATTGATGGATAATCACTATCTTTTTTTTAATGCAAACGAGCATGCAAACCACCTGATGTTAAGTAGATGCAGTATATACACATCCACGTTCAACCGCAAACACGACCGAAATCCTATCTGAGCTCGAACGTAGATACGTTGCTACTCCTAAAGACTAAGATGGTGGCCTCGCTTCAAAGTATAGCCGACAACCGCACCTCTTCAACCGAAACACAAGTAATGCTTTACGACGGATTATGAAAGTAGCGGTAGTTTCAAATGCACCTTGAAATCTGCAATGGTATTCCGTTTTTGTACGCAAATATCAACGGCGTGAAAATATCCTTTCAATATCTCACGTAAGTCACGTTGCCCCGAGCCTACTCTACGGTGTTTTACGAGCGGCCTCTACGCTATCGACAGATGACGTCACCCGTATATTATACTCTATGGACTAAGCACGTGCGTAATGACATGATCGTTACGTTTTCGATACATAAGCGATTTGTTTCTTTTAAGTGAAAGTAATGTTAGTGACTTTTATATATTTAAAGTTGGGAGAACTATAGTTCGACCGGGGAGGTACCACCGCCCTCATAATTCGCCGTAAAGCATTTCTAATGTTTCAGTTGGAGAGGTGCGATTGCCGGCTACACTTGCAAGCGAGCCAACTTTCTTAATCCTCAGGAGTAGCAACGTATCTACGTTCGAGCTCAGATAGGATTTCAGTCGTGTTTGTGGTTGTACGTGGATGTCTATGGGCTGCGACTTTACATCAGGTGGTTTGTATGCTCGTTTGGTACTCTTCTCTCTCATAAAATGGTTTACAACTGGCTGTGGCTGGCTGATCTCGCCGGTGTAATACTGATTAGGTCCCAGTTAAAGTATAGCTACAAGGAAGATTTTCTTTTATAATGAAAGAGTAAGAAACGGGCATGCAGGCCACCTGATGTTAAGTGGTCACTGCAGCCCAGACAACGACGTCCAATCTCAAATGGAACAGAAGTTCTATTTAAGGATGGACGCGAATGCGTTCTTACACTTGAGGACTAAGATGGTCGCCTCCAATAATGTGTATCCGAAAATCATGGAAGATTAGCAGAAAAATAATTTCTAAAGTTTATTATTTACTAGCGACCGGCCCAGCTTCGCTGAAGTAATAGAGTTTGTATTTGCTTACATTTTTTTTTCATACATGCATCCAGTCATTACCCAGTTGCTAAAACGAACAATTAGAAACATCTGTTTCGAAGGACGACTGAATTTTAACTACTACGACTAATTTAACTATTTAATTTCTCGCCCAAATAACAAAAAAACCTCATTTATTATGCATCAAAACCTTCCTCAGGAATTAGTCTACCTGTTGTTGAAAACTGAGAAAATCTGTATAGTACTTTTTGAGTTTTTCTCAAACACACACGACGAGGGACTTTGTTTTATAATATTTCGAGATTTACATTTTACATGTTGTTACAATAATGAAATTTTAAAACTTCATGATTCCAAGAACGCTAGCTGCTTTCCTGTTAATAGCAATGGCAATTCTCTGCGCGAAGTATGAACTAGCCCTCTTGTCAGCTGCGTCAGTCAATTGTTTTCGTTAAGTTTTTTTTATAATTCGTTTTAAGATTTTAATTATTGTAAATGATTACTTACGTGGGACCACACACGCTTTGTTCTAGGACAGAGTAGACTCTTCTAAGCTGGAACAGGTCATCAAATCCCGTTGGAACATGTCTCCAGCAGACGAGAGGTATACCTACTACCAGAGATTCGTTGATCTCGTAGCCAATTCAGACTTGTTTCATCTTCAAGGGTATCAAGAGCTGCCTAATGATCGTACCTTTGATGTCGACTTAAAGGAATTGGTGGTTGATGTAAGTATATAATCGATTAGGAGACAAAGGAGACAGGTTATAGGCACAAAAGAGACCTTATATTTCAAAATCTATATTTATTTCAACTGTCGAGGGCTGGAGCTGCGGTGGAGGCTGCAGCAGAAGTCAAGCGGCGTAAATATGTCTCACTAAGCAATGATTTATAAGAATGTTGAAACAGAGAACATGTAGAAATATAGGTGGCGCTTCGGGCATCAGAATTTGAGTTGAGAGAATTGGAGTTTCTTTCGCCGACTCTTCTCCAAAACGAAACACCTTACGAGTCGTTAGTTTATTGACGTTCAAAAAGTGTTCTGTAAAGAATCTACTTTGAATAAAACTATTTTGATTTTGATTTTGATAAAGGAAAGATCAACTATATGCCATATCCGTTGTGAGACTATTGAGTAGTTGGTAACTATATTTCCTTCCTTCTGATCTCAGGTGATGGCAGAGCATCAGGTGAAGACAACATTATCTCTAAATGTGGACGCGAAGTGGTTTCCAGTCATGACTGAAGCTGGAGTCTGTTATGTGACCAACTCGCTGGCTATCGCTGATGTGGCTTTAGTGTGAGTTGTTATATTTCGCTTCTTTGCTTCAATAACGTGTTATCTTGAAAAACACAATTTTACAGTAGAGCATTTTTTACTTACAAAAAATTTTTTTACTCAATTGTGTATTTTTTTTACGTTTATTGTAGATTACGTATAAAATTTAACAACTTAGCTATCTCAAATCAAACACGGAGATATCAATTATCAAATAAATTAAAAACTTGAGTTTTCAAACTTGTCACGTTATTGAAGCAAAGAAGCGATATAGTTATTTATGTACAAGCTGTGCCAAAGACTTCTTCGGTGATAATTGAAATAAATCGACGTAATTTCTTAATTTGTTAACCGATTTTAATGAATAAAACACTTTAACTTTAAATGAAACCCATCATAATATAATCCTGAAAATTGCAATCAAATCAGGGAAGCCATTTCTGAGAGTAGCGTGCACAAACATTGAAATATACAGACATACAAACATACAGACATACAGATAAACAGACAAAATGGAAAACACTCTTCCGCGTATAAAGGCACACCCTTATGATTTTTTTACTATATTTGTCATGTACAGACAGCGATCAGTTACAATTTTATTATTTTAGAAGAAGAAGGAGATATGTACAGGATCTAAATCTACCAGTACAGTTTGTCCAATTCGATAGAGTAGTAAAAAAGAAAAAAAAAGGGTCAAATATTAAAATTTATAGTCGTAAATGTCAATGTCAATTATGTCAATGATATGTCAAATGAAAATATTATTACAGTTAAAAATAATCAAATGATGTACACTAATTGATATTAAGAAAGAAAATCATAATATTAATTTGCAAAAATAATTATAATATTAATAAGAATAGTAGAAGTATTAATCGTAAGGACATCGCTACTTTAAAACAAAAGGGCCACAAATCAAAAATATTCACAATCCTTTTTATTGTAAAAATTCAAATTTTGTCAGTTACATATCCGAAGCAACCATTAAAAGCAGAATAAAAATATGTTTCTAATAGTGTATAACATCTATTTATCAGTTTTAAAATTACAGAGCAATTATACAAGAACTGATTTTGAAATTTAAATGGCTCTCCTATAAAATTAGGTCTATTCGCGTTGTGGCCCTTTTGTTTTGAAGTAGCGATGTGTCACAAGCAATAATAATAATAGGAATATGATATTAATATTTTGGGACAAGTATTAACCCTATCCCTGCGTGCAACATTGGTGTGTTGTGTGATTGCGGTAACCTGTGTTGTTCGTACAAATGGATTACGGGCGAATATAAGCCGAGTTTACCTCGACGCTACAAGACTGGGTAGACATTAAGTTCGTGTATTCGTAGATGCTACATGTAGGGTCTGCTTTGTTCACACGCGTCTTCTCACTTCCGCCGCTACCAGCCGACTGAGCTGATATAACGACCACGCGTGCGCTTGAGACGACATAAAGCTTCCTTCTATTTCACACACATACTACACTACATTAATGCTAAACAATACAATATTTGTACGAATCGTCGGCGCAAATCTGATGTAAAGAAAAGCACTCCAGCTTAGTGTCGCCTCCACAATCCTGACTCGATGTAATACGCCGGAGTCAAAATGTTAAAAATCTAAACGTGAGTAACCATTACCCATTCCAAAAATTATCTTCTTATAACAGTGTACACTGGCGTAGAACAGCTAGCACTAAGAAGGCAAAATCTTAATCGGCGACATTCCGATCCAGTTGTGTTGTCTCTCTCAAGAAAAATAGGGTAGTTGTGCTAATTGTAAGATAGATTGAAACCAAATGTTTTCATCGAATCGGACGACATCACCTGATTGCCCCACCTGCCTGCTTCATTTTACCTGAACTTATTATAAGGTGACTGGTGACGCATTATATTTGGATGCGTCGCGGTACACGGACAGCTCTCTGTTCCTGGCACTTTCTATTGTCATTTAGCGATGTGATTCCTATTATGATGGTAACACTATATTGCGGTAATTGTTTAATGAAATAACTTGCTAACTATATATTTGGTTAAATCCATGCAATATCGCTTCTGATGCACGAAGCGCCCTCTATATTTCTATATGTTCTCTCTATATTCTTATAGTTGCATGGCATATGGTCAGCTAAACTGTAATGGCGATGAGAAACGGCTGTATTTTACTACCAGTAAAATGTAAAAAATCAGGTAACCCCATTTCCTACTCTTTTTACGTTAAAAAACTTATAATGAAATTGTTTATTTTGCAGCAAAATTAGCAGCAATGATACGCGGCTGCCGCACACCTGCAAGTACTCCTCAATGAGCTGTTACATCATGTTCGAAGTCTTTCAGAACGTTGATGTGAGTGACCCTTCCTGTTTTTACTTCTCTTTTTTTATTGTGAAAGAGTAAGAAATGGGCATGCAGGCCACCTGATGTTAAGTGGTTACTGCAGCCCATGAACTACCACGTCTAATCTCAAACAGAACAGAAGTTCTATTTAAGGATGGAGGCGGATGCGTTCCTACTCTTGAAGACTAAGATGATCGCCTCCAATAATGTGTATCAGGCAACCACACCTCTACAACCGAAACACAATACATAAAGAACATTTTGCTTTACGGCGGATTATGAGGGTGGCGGTAGTGCCGCCCCGGGCGAGCTCTAACGGCTCTACCACCTTTTAAAAAAAATTATCTTCTCTAAATGTTATAAAACAAAGTCCCCCATCGCGTCTGTCTGTTCGTGATAAACTCAAAAAGTACTGGACGGATTTTCTCACAGTTTTTAACTACAAGTAAAGTGATTTCTGAAAAGGTTTTGGTGCATAATAAGTTTTTTTTGTAAATTGGGCGAGACATTAAATAATTACTTTCCATGTAGTACTTCAGTCGTCGTTCGAAATATATGTTTGTAATTATTAGTTATTGCAACTAGGTAACGACTGGATGCATGTATGAAATAAAAATAATGTAAGTAAATATAAACTCTATTACCCGAGCAAAACGGGGCCGGGTCGCTAGTTTTATTTTATAATGGGTACCTACTCACGATTAATGCTTTTTAATTTCCGATATTTCGAACCAGCTGTATGGCTCGTGGTCACGTGGTAGCTATGACCACGAGCCATACAACTAGTTCGATTTATCGACAATTAAACGTAAATCGGAAAAAGTATAAATTCTGCGATGATATTACTATAAAATGGAGTATAGTTGTTTTAACACGCTTTTTATGCTTGGGTATGTAACGGAATCTTTGAGCTTAGTTTTTATCGGTTTCTAAAAGTTTGATTAATTTAAAACTTTGCACACGTATCAAGGATCGATGACAATGCAATAATATGAAAAAAATGAAAAATAAATACAGTGCAACCTTAATATAACGAACCTCAATATAACGTCTTCCTCGATTTAACAAATGTTTCGTAATCCCCTTGAATTGTCCATAAGAATTAATGTAAAATATACCTTTACCTTACGATTTTTTTACGAAGAACCTCTTTATAACGAATTCTCAATTATCAAAAAGTGTAAATACCTCTAATTAACAAAATTTGTTAACTCAAAACCTCTATAACCCTTAATCCTATAGTATGTGATTCAGCCGTGACAGGTTTCGCGAATAAAACTGTTTTTACCTTTTTATAACAAATTTTAGACCAAGCCTAACTCAGTATAACAAATCTTAGTTTAACGAATTACTTGATATAACGAATATTCACTTATCCCCTTGTGATTTGTTATATCGTGGTTGCACCGTAATAGTAAAAAAAAGCGTAGGGTGCTTTTTCAGTGATAAAAATAAAAAATAAAAATTGATTATTTATATTGCAAAATATTTTTCTTCTTTCTACTTTTTACTTCGATTTTTTATAAAAGCGTATTTTTTAATTCTTTTAACAATTATTTATATTTTAATAAACCTAAAGAATTCTTGTACCATATTTTATTCAGACCTGAAGTTAACAGGTATGTATTTTTCAGTTTTATCTCCATTCTCCTTACGATATAGTGGACATGACGTCAGAACCCTCAAGGGTTTACATCACCCTAAACAGATTCACGGAGCTGAGGGTCATGGAGACCAGGACTGGTGCAGGTGTAAGGTCTCTGAAACCGAAACGACGCAGATGTTCGTATACCAACGAACCCACGGACAGTTCTAGACAGGTATATATAATCGTAATAGAAACATACAACACTTTCCTTGCAGTACAACACAGCTGTGTATTGCGCGGCGTAACGTGCATGCGTCTTGTACACACCTGTCTTGTACATTATACAAGTCTGTATGGATTACGGGTGAACACAAGTGCTGAGTTTCCTTTGACGCTACAAGACTGCGGGCGGACAGAACGTCTGTGTATTAGCAAATGTTATACGGATGCTAAAAAATACAATATTTGTGAACTGTTGGCACATCTTCAGTCTACAGAAATAAGCTCCAGTTAGCCGCCTCCCGCATCGCTGAATAGAAATAGAAATAGAAATAGAAATAGAAATAGAAATAGAAATAGAAATAGAAATAGAAATAGAAATAGAAATAGGAATAGGAATAGGAATAGGAATAGAAATAGAAATACTGTATTGCTTTTCAGTATAGGTGCATTACAATATAAGTGGCCAGAGCTTCCTTTTAAGCAAAATATGC